>BMAO01013823.1:0-44137 GCA_019973975.1 Trichonephila clavata
TTTTGAATCTATCATGTCCAGATCTGGAACACCAACCTCTCTAATTTCCTGGAGAAACATAGATGGTGTAAGTGCTGATAGTTCATCAGGATCCTCTGAGAGGTATGTTAAGGGGCGAGAATTAATTAAACTCTCTGCGTCGCATAACACAGTGACCAATTCTTCTTCGTTCAAACAAGCTCTCCCCAGAACTTTTCTCAAAATACTCTTCAATAATCCTATCAGCCTCTCCCAGAAGCCACCCCACCAGGGTGCAGCAGGAGGACTAAATTTCCAGGAAATTCTTTTTTCTGATGCAAAATTTTCGATTTTTCCCAATCAATATTCTTTAAAAAATTGGCTGTGCCCACAAGATTCTTTCCATTGTCAGAATAAACAGTGGAAGGACGTCCTCTTCTAGCTATGAACCGCCCGAAGAGCCAGTATAAAGCATTCGGTGGACAAAGATGACACCAGCTCTAAATGCACAGTTCGGTAAACAGCACAGGTGGCAAGCACTATCCAGCACTTTTTGTCAGTTTTTAGGAACAAAGGTCCACATAGGTCAATCCCAGTAACTTCAAAGACAGCAGAATCCCTGACTCTGTCTTCTGGAAGAGGAATGCTCACGGCTTCCAATGGACGGCAGAAAATCTTCTACACTTGGCGCATTTTCTAATCACGCCTCGCACTGTCTTTCTGCTCTTAATTATCCAAAAGGATTCTCTGAGGCATGACATCAGTGTCTGAGTACCTGCATGTTCTAACTCTATGTGTTTACTCATTATCAATTTTCGACCATTTGATGCTTGTGGGGCAACAGTACTGGAAATCTAAAAGTCTGTAAATCTTTCCTCGATGCAATTCTAGTTTCAACTCGTAGGAGATCATCATTGTCTTTCACAATTCGCAAGTTCAACTTCTCTCCTCCTGAAAAAACTTCTCTCTGTATTTCCTTCAAAATTACTCTTTCCGATGCTTTAATTTCGTCTGTTTCCAATTTTCCCTTTTTCCTGTCAATAGGGTTTCTTTTCACATTCTTACAAAATCGGATGACATATGCCATTTATTCTTACGATTTTGTTAAAAGAAGATATTTTCTGAAAAAATGTAAATCTACAAAGGTCTAAAGTAGTAGTTGTGAGTACAGTTCTTCTTCTTTCAGAAATGACTATTTCCATATCGGGCTTTATTTCACTAGCTGGCCATTCTTCATGGGGTAGTTTTAACCAGTCGGGTCCCTCCCACCAATGGGATTTCAATAAGTCTTTAGGATTGCACCCCCTTGAGGGCAAATCTGCTGGATTAAATTTCCCTTGAATATGTCGCCAAGCTTCTGGATCCGTCAATTTCCGTATTTCACATTGACTCTGTTAGCTATAAACGTAGCCCAATTGTCTTGTTTCTTTATCCAGAATAACGCATTCATTGAGTCTGTATAGAAGAAAGTTGGCACGTTTTTTAAGTTAAGATCTTCTTTTACATTGTAAGCGAGTCTGGCTCCTATGGTACACGCAAGGATTTCAATCTGGGAATTGTAATCGATTTTATGGGCGCTACCTTTGACCTAGCCTGCAGTAATTGACAGTTAACGATACCCTCATGACTATTTCTTATAAAAATTGAAGCTGCATAAGCAGACTTGCTAGCATCTACGAAGACATGTAGAGTAGCACTCTCATTTAGTTCAGGTAGTTTTCTCGGGATTTCTATATCTTTTAGGTAACTTAGCTCATTAGCCCACTTTAGAAATTTTTTCCCTAAAATATCTGGAAGCTCTGTGTCCCAATTAATTTTCTCCCTCCAACAATCCTGCAAGATTAACTTAGGAACAAGGGTAATGGGACAAGTGAACCCAATGGGGTCAAAATTTGACTCAACATAGACAATACGTTTCATTTGCTAAGCACGTATTGGTTTTGCTCTTTTATCTCACAAGATAGGGTATCACTATATAAATTCCATTTAAGTCCCAAACTGAGACAATTTCCTTAAATTCATCATCAGACAGGTTCAATATTGAATTTTCCTCATTACTACCTGGTCGATTATGTTTCCATCCCCTTAGGTCAAACTGAGCAGAAGCCATTAATTCTTTCGATACCGTAATGAAGGAGTTTAACTCGCCGATAGTATTTACACTCGCAACGCAGTTATCTACATACATAGATTCCCTTAACTTAGCAGCTATTCCCCTTTGGGATTCGTCCGCATTTCTAAATGGTAACTGATTGTGGCGGCAAGTAAAAAAGGGCTCGCGTTCACTCCGAAAACAACACGACAATGTGAATAAACAATAAATTTTCTTGGATCACCCTCCTCCCACCATAGGAACCGGAGAAATTTTTTATCAGAGGGAGCAACTTTTATTTGGAGAAAGGCTCGTCGTATATCCGAAATCACTCCATATTTTCCCTGCCGAAATCTGTTAAGAAGCTTAGGGATCAATTCCAAATAATTAGGCCCTTTTTCGATACAATCGTTCAGCGACCCTGAATTTCTTTCTTTGGCTGACGCATCAAATACTGGGCGAATTCTAGTGGTGGAATTTTCTTTAAAGACGGGTCGATGTGGTAAGAAATGGCCCTTTTCCCTAGCAAGTTCCTCTGGTTCAACAGATTCTATAATTTTCTCAGAGACCCATTCCTTAAATATATTTTCATACTCCTGTAAACAATTTCTTTTTTGTAAAGACCTTACGCAAGACTTTAATCGTCTTTCGGCAATGTTTCTATTATCCGATAATTCAGGATGAACCTCTAACCATGGGAGTGACACCTGATATCTACCCTCGTCATCTCTTCTTAATGAACGCACAAAATGATCCTTCACCGCTTCCTCAATTTCCGATTTCGACTGGGAAATACTCGGTTCTTTAATTCCCAGCGAATCAAGTGACCATAGGTCACAAATTCTCAAATCACTAACATGAAGCGATAAAAGAACTTCACTAGCGCTGCAACCTTCCCCCGTTCTCCCCATTATAGTCCATCCGAAATAAGTATTCATCGCAACGAGTCCACTTGGCAGATTCTTAATTTCCCCTGTAAACAGTTTCCCTGCATAGTCCGCACCTATCAATCCGTGGATTTCATTAACGTTACTTTCATATAAACAGAAGTTTTCATTTACCGTTAAATCACTAAGGTCGATTCCATAATTTTTAATTTCTTCTATAAGTTTCATATTTTCTAGTTTTGGAATCGGTGCGCAAATAGTTTTTTGTTCCATTACATTAAGCGCGCAATCGAAACTATTATCTACATTACTCAGATTAATAACATATTTTTTATGTTTCTCTTTTTTCTGCAATCCCCCAAACAACCCATGCACAACAGTTTCATGTCCTATATCCTTTAATTGTAATTTACGCGCCGCGAATTCTGAAATGTAACTACCTGATGAGCCAGAATCTATAATTAATCTAATCATATGTTTTTGTTTAGCTCCTGAGATCTTAACAATAATCGTTTGTAACATCACTCGCTTTCTAATAGAAGCATTACTCAACGCGCTGTCATTATTTTCTGTTTTTGAAAAATCCTCCCGCGCTTTTCCTTTTCCCATGCACATTACAGTCACGTGTCTCCCAGAACATAAATCGCACTTAACATTTGCACTACAAGACGAAGAAAGATGGCGTTTTTTATTTTTATGATTCAAGCACCTAAAACAAGAACCAGCTCGCTTACATATTTCTACCTTCTCTTCCAAACTTAAATGATTATTTATACAAGAGACTGCAGCATGTCTATTGGATTTACAAAATAAACAAATTTGATCGTTTTCAATTTTCCTAGACGGAACAGACTCATTAATTAACATTGATGCCGTAGGTTGGCGCCGATATTCAGTATGATTCATTTTTGTTCGAGGTTTCATTTCCGGAATAGAATTATTTATATTTAAAAAGGTTCGTTCTCTTGCAGTGAGTTGTGAAGACAAAAAATCTGTTAATATATCGATTTCGCAATCAGAAGTATTACTCGGCAATTTATTATATTCCAAAAGAAGGTCAAGTGGCAATAATTTTGTTAAAATGGGAACCAAAATACTGGAATAGCTATCTTTTTTTACAGATAAACTTTCTAAACTTCTGATATTTTTTTGTATATGATTAAAGAGGCTACGAAAACTTTTGACATCATTTGAGTTTTTTAATGGGCTGGTTTGGAGTAGTTTATCGATGTGTACATTAATTAAAACTTTTTTATTACCGAATCTTTCTTTCAAAATATCAATTGAGTGATCCTAATGTTCGGCTGTTAATTCTAATCCGTCGATTAAGCTAAATGCAGAACCTCCCAAAAATGATCTTAAATAATTAAATTTATCAATTTTGCACACATTATCATTCTCGTGAATGGCAGATTTAAATGCATTCCAAAAATTTAACCATTCACTAATTTCGCCATAGAATTTAGGGATAGTTAATTTTGGTAATTTGATGCGTTCCTTTTCCTTTGTTTGTGTTTCGTTTTGGCTCGAGCTGTTTAGAGATATATTGCTATCTTGCCAAGAATTATTAGCGTTGGATCCTTTACTAATTTTTTGAATTAATTTTCGTGTTTTGAATCGCGTTCTGGTTATTTTTTCTTTATATTCTTCTATACTTTCAAATTCAACTTCTATTTGATCAACTTGAATCAGACTTTCAATTTGGGAGTCAATTAATTTTAATTCTTCGCCCCTTTCAGTTAAAAGTTCGATAGATTCTTCTAAATCCTCGACTGTTATGTCTGGCTTTAAGATCTCACTTTCGATTTTTGTTATTTGTTTCGTTACTGCTCCTCGTAAACAACCGCGCTTACGTTTCAATTTATTTAGTTCATCTGAATCAGTTTGACTTGGAGATTGTAATGCCATTTTTGTTCACTTCAGTCTATACAAAGTTATTTTAAATCGTGAAATTTATATCAATAATTGTATAGATATCAAATATATCATTTTCTCAAATGATTATTATGTGCGAGAGTCTTTTGTTTTCAAGCATGCAAAATATCATATAAAAGTTATTCTTTTGCACATATAAATAAAATGTTCACAAAGTACTTTTTTAAGTGGCAGTCCCTGTTCGGGCGCCAGATTTCATTTTTTGTTATTTAAAATGAAGAAAACAATCAAGGTAAAATGGCTTACCTTGTCAATGGAGGGCTGCCACACAGTGATGCAAATCAAAGTCCATGAATAAAAAGTCCTTTTGTGAATTTTATATGTTTTTAATTTTTACAGCACACATAACAAAAATACTCGGGACATTACACGACACTAATTAGACTAAACAAATAACATTTATAAACATCTTTATCAACTTTAGTTTTTACCGCGTAGTTTCAGTATGTTTGTTCTACGCGTCCATTTTAATTCTGAATCAATTTGTTCCATTTACAAAGGTGGCGCTGCTGTCGCTTTAAGAAGATGGGAGTTTGTGACAAATACAGTCAATAGCGCAACGTTATGAAATTCCAGTTTGGCTGAAAACCCATTTTCGACGCCAACTTTTGTCATTGTTGTAACAATAACATTATTACAACAATGCAGGCATAACGAAGTTGGCGCCCAAAACTAGTTTAAAGTTTTTAATTAATATATTTTCAATTAATTGCAATATCGGAATATAAATGGTCAAAACATGCATTGTCATCCAAACTAAACGTGTATACAAAATTTCAGCTCAGTAAGTTGAAGATATCAGCTTCAATATTGAGTTGCAAGATTCCACCCGAACAAATTACATACATACATACATTGTAGGTTAAATAAAGGCTTATAATTATAATAATCAATACATGTATAAGAGAAAAGCGACTCACACATCCACTTACTCATCATGTGATCTCCGGAACTATTTTTTACACCTACAGACTCGAAATTTAGCATATACTCCTTTCGTTGGGTAGAGATAAGGTAAGGACGGGTCTTTGGAAATCGACTATTAGCGGAGAGTTGGGAAGGATTTTAAGAGGGTATTAAAGAAAAAGATTACCGCAGACTTGAAATTCGACGAAAAGGATTCTTTAGTTGAGTAGAGATATGCTAAGAACCGGTTCTACGGAAATCGGCTTCCAAAAAGAAATTGCGGGGGGTTAATGGGGCATTAAAAATTCTTGTTTTTTAACTATTAGACCTACAGACTTGAACTTTGGTAAGCAGAGTTCTTTTTTTCAACAAAGATACGCTAAAAATGGGTTTTGTGGAAAGTGACTTCCAAGGGGTTACGGGGGCGTTTAAAATAAAACAAATTTCCAGGGAAGTCTTAAGACTTCTTGAGGCCCTGGGCCCTACTCAAAAGTAGGCCCTTGGCCCCAACACAAATGTAGGCCCCACCTATGATCCTTAACAATGCATAGCATACGTTGTCAAATACTCCTACAAACAATAACCCGAAACAATAAATGTAACCGGCTCGACCGACTGCCGCCTTTTTACTGCATGAGTAATGATTAATAATTACGGAATTACATGAGTAATAATTACGGAAGAGGCCCTGGGCCCGGACCCAGTTGGCCCATGCCTTAAGACGTCCCTGGAAATTCCCGTTCTTGAGCTATAAGACTTACAGAATTGTAATTTGGGAACGTTTCTCTTGTTGAGTAGAGATTCGCAGTGAACGGGTTTTTACGGAAATCGACTCTAGGTAGTATCGGGTTAAATGTCATGCAGAACCCTAGGCAAAAAAATTCGGGCCCTGTAGCCTAATAAGTTTATTACAAACATTTTAGGAATATATTTCATTGCACAAATAAAACAACAAATTATCAGCAAATTAAAAAAAATATGAGTAAACAATAATTGTTTATTAGAATCTGGAATAAGAAAACTAACTCTTGTAATGAAAGATAACTAAATATCTTGTTTTCTCAATTTTTTGGCCGGGAATTATTTTAGAACATTTTGGAATTCTATTTTCTGCAAGACGTCGTGTTCAATGGTCATAATAGCGAGTGAGTTCAGTCCTTCTTGTGTTATTGAATATCGATGACAGTTTTTTTAGTATCTTTAATTTTGGAAAGCTTCGTTCACCGGAAGCATTTATTATCATAAGACATCTGTATATTTTCAATGCTGTCATAACATTAGGAAACATAGATCACAGCAAGTTTTTGAAAAAGAGTTCGTATGATCGCGATACTGGTACCGTTTCTTCATTTTAAAAATATTCTATTTGTAATATTAAATGCTTAAAATGAACCATTTCATCTGAAAACTCGAATAATGTCCTCAGGGTAATGTTCTCTAAACATTTGGGTAGCTTTTTTTTTAATTTCTGAGCCTTCCCTTAGTGGACAATCAACGAGAAACATAAATATAATTGATATTTTACTATATGCTTCCAAACGACGGGAAAGTTTTTTTTATATAAATTGTCTAATACATGTAGATGTTTCAGTTTAGAATTTTTCACTTTCTTGACGCACATTTTTTGTATAACTGTCATTGTAATACAGTTTTCTTATGCGCACATATCTGCATTCATCCGTGTGTTGCAAATCTATTTTCTCATTTGCCTTTCTTTCATATTCATAAAACATTTTCTCGTTGCGAATTTAAAAAATCCAGTTATGATTTCAGAAGACTGATGGCTGTTTAAAGTTATATTGATTCCATTTGTTAAGATTTATTTACTCCATTGATCCGATTTAAGACAACAGCCCAAAAGCTTGCATTGATCATATTTTCTTTCTTTGACAAGTCGTTTAGAAAGCATTTAGCTTCATGAATTACTTGTAGCTTGAGAGTCATATCTTCAGCAATGACGTGTAAAGCTTTTTGGAAGCTACTATCACCTATGGATAAGGTCATAGTAGCATCAACTCTGGCGCACCATCTTGTGTCATTTATTCTTTTTACAACTAGATCATAGTCCTTGCTGTCCTCGACATGTAACAACATAATCACCCTACGGTGTGATGACACTTTTGGCTGCTTGTAGCAGCCCAAAGAACGAAACTGCTCCAACACAGCTTTCTGCCGCACATGTGCTGGGCATGCAACGTAAAGTGCAAGATGGTTTATCTTTAAATATGCGCTTGAAGACTATTGTAGCATTCCAACATATTTGCTGCATAGTCATAAGATTGCCCCCTTAATTTTCTTATATCAATGCTGTATTTTTCAGAAGCTCAAAACAGTGCTGGCAAGTGCTTCTCCAGTGTAACTTTTTATGGGAATGAATGTTAGAAAGTGCATTCTGCCACTTCACCATCAGATACTCACACATATCTCAACACCACTGTCAATTGATCCGTGTGAGATATATCTGGTGTAGAATCAACGCTAAGAAAAAAGTATTTAGCTTCCTGGATGCTCTTTATAATATTTTCCTAAACTTTATTTCCCATTATTACAATTATTTCTTCACATATTACAGAAGACAAATATGAAAGTTTTTCCTCGACCTTTATTGCCGTATCTAGCAATATGTGAACTGAGAAAAAAAGTCATGCTCCGTGATTAGTTCTAATATCCCTAAGTAATTGCTATTATGTTGAGAACCAATATGTTGTACATCTTCAGGAAACACTAATCCACGTGATGAGAGAAATTTGCTTGCTGACACTACTCTCTGCTGAAGTTTGATTCAATATTCTTGTTTTTCATTAAATTGACTTTCGAAAAAACTGACAATTCGATTACGTACACGTCTTCTACGATTAAATGTCTGTACACATTCCCGATGCGTTGAACTGTCTTCGTGCATTTTCATTCTTTCATGTCAGTAAATCCTTCCAAAAATTGAGTTTAGCAAGCAGATGTTTCACTAAGTAGGACCGCATGAAAAATAGTTCCCCTTTCCTGTGGATGGAGAATACATGAGCCATTTTCTTTTGATTACTTCACCAGTTACAAGCTTTTGAAACATCATCTAGAGGAAAAATTTTCTTTTACAATCATCATACTGTCTGCATGAAGCCAAAAAATCATTGTCAAACTGTTGACATTCCTCATAACTTCTTTTACACCAGAAATTTCGTAAGTCTTCGGTAATATTTTGCCATAATCCAATATCATTTCAATATTCTAGTCTAAGGTGGTTTTCTGTTTTGAATATCTGACTGAATACTCGAATCAGCTTGAATGTCATTTTACATCTGAACTTTATCTTACTCTTCTACGATTTTTTGTGGTGTAGGATCTACTGCCATAATTTCACCTGTAGACGTACTTGGAGAAGGATCAAATAGATTCTCCTTTGATGTTATACGAAAGAAGTTAAGTTGAAAAGGATTATACGTTTTATTCATTTGTTCAGCAAGCTTGTTTGGTTTCTCTTTTGGCTTTTATCGCTTCTCAGTGTTAGGTTTAAGTGTTTTACTATGTTCTTCAGAACACATACACTGGTGTCCAAAAGTTAAGCATAAATCGTAAAATGCGACAAACATGGAGTAAATATTCGTAAAATTATTTCAAATTTCTAGCGGATATTAACAGGGTGAAGAAGAAACATTGGGTTTATGCAAAACTTTTCAGTCAATTACGTCCTGCGCAAAACACCAGCACATGTCGGAACGCGGAGAAACCGATTCACGTAGCATAGGCAATTCAGACAAGTTTCGTGCAACTGCTGTGCGGAAAAACGTTGTTAACCATCAAACAAGGTGAATGATGGCACCAAAACGCCAATTGGAAATGTTTACGAAAGGAAGAATCGTTGGAATGCTGGAATCCTCACGATCACAAACCGAAGTGTCTCGAATTCTGAATGTGGACCAGTCTGTGATCTCAAGACTGTGGCAAAGGTTTCAAAGAACGGGAGATGTTACCTGACAACCAGTATCAGGTCGACCAAGAGTCACAACCCCTCGCCAAGACCGATATCTGGTAATAAGTGCGCGACGACAGAGGGGCAGTACTGCCAGAGTACTGGGTTCGGCGCTCACAGTCGCCACAGGAACACGAATTTCGAGACAAACTGTTTACAGGAGACTCAATCATGCTGGCCTGACTGAGTAGCAGTTTGCATTTCCCTCACGTCTGCGCATAAACGCGCTCGTTTAGACTGGAGTCTGAAACATCTACATTGGAGAGTGGGCCAATGTAATGTTCAGTGACGAGTCCCGGTTTAGTGATTCTCGGCGGGTAACGATATTTTAGAGAACGTGGAACACGTTTTGAACCAAGAAACATAACGGAAAAACATCATTTCCCATCAAGGGAAGTAATGGTATGGGCAGGCATCAGGATGGACGGCCGCACAGACCTCCATTTCTTAGACACGGGGTCCATAACTGCTCAAAGATACAGTGACGAAGTTCTTGAGCCTTATGTTCGCTTGTTTCGAGGTGCTGTCGCTCCTGACTTCATATTCAGGGATGATAATGCACCATGCAACCGAGCGTTGCTGACTGATGACTTCCTTGAAACGGAACTGCGAACCTGCGAACTCCCCTGATTTAAATACTATCGAGCATGTATGGGATATGCTTGGGGGACAAATTGCAGCCCTTTCGCACCGACAAAGCTCCGTTACAGAACTGAAAAGAGCTCTCCAAGAATCTTGGAACCGTTTGAGCCCACAACTCATTCATCATGTCATAGCAAGTATGGTAAATCGCTGTGAAGCGTGCCTATCTGTCAGAGGTGACCACACGCCTTATTAAACTGCAGCATCAGTATTTTATTTAATGTTTTCTTTCATTTTTTCTTTAAAGTGTGAATCCTTACTATGCTCAGTTTTCTTTCAAACTGCTTATTTGGATAATAAAATTAATTATTACCATTCTTTTGATTTGCTTCCTTATTTTATAACCATTTTACACTCGCATGTCACGTTTTCCGCCATTCTGATTTACAGTTCCTTCTTTATTCACATAATTATGAATTATGCTTTACTTTTGAACACCAGAGTATGTTCGAAGTGTTTAAACAGTTTTTGGTTTTAATATAATTTTTTTATTACCATGAGATGACTACCGTCATCTCGTAACAGCATCAACACAAGCAATAATATACAGGAACAGTATATAGTTAACATGAAAGTACACATTCAGTTACAGTTATCATGGCGTCTCCCCTTTAAGTTATTAATCATATAATATGGTCATTCAAATAAGATGGTGGTTTACAAACACAAGGTTACTTCTTCTTTGGACATTACAATCTGACTCATTACAGTTCTGAATTTTTTGAGAATTAAAATTACATTTGAATCAGGATTGGAAGTACTTATATCATTAGGATCCGTTGCTATATAAAAGGGTGTATTTTATTTTCTTATTTGTTTTCTATTGCGTCTTAAGTTTTTGCCAGACTGACTTTTAACAAAAATGACCGAGTATGCAATATGTGATTTGAGACTATTTTAGCTGTTCCCAAATTTTATTTTTAAAATTTAATATGCTGACATTCTCTTCTTGCTCAAGTTCTGGTAATAGATGAGCAGTTTTGCCATAATGTAATTTTTGAAAGTTTTGCCTTTTAATCAACTTTTCTCGAATGTTATTAAATCATTCAGCCTTTAACAATTTATTTGAGATTGATAATTTGGTTTTTAATATACGATTAAACATCATTCGAGCTGGAGATAGGTCAAGACCTGATATCGGAGTATTTCTGTACTCCATTAAACCTACGAAATAATATCTTCTATCTTCCCTTGCCTTTCTCATAATACTTTTAGCAATCACTACTGCTTTTTCAACCATTCCATTACTTGGGAGTAATGAAGACTAATGAATGCATAATTAAAATCCTAATCATTTGCAAATTTTTTATAAATAAAACTATTAAATTGTATATTATCAAAAATAACAATATTTGGAACACCATATCTAGAGAAAATTGTTTTAAGATTAGTTATTACCTCTCATTTGCAACTTCAATCCATTTCGAGTACTAGTCTATTACAACTAGATAACTTATATTACCCAAGTCCATTACATCTACTCCCATCTTTTAAAAGGGCCTATAGGAAACTGTGTAACGGGTCTATCCACGAGCCTCCTATTAACATTCTCGGGAAAAACTATTTTTTTTAAATATTGTTTTAATGAAAACTTTCTCACGAAGAAGAAGACACGGTTTACGTAAATGAAGGATGATATTTAAGCATTAACTTTTAGGTACGAGGAGGTGATTAGGAGTTAGAAGTTAGCGATTAGCGGAAATATCTGTGAGCTAGTCGAGAGTCCATCACAACTATTAATGTTTTCTCCTTTCTCAAGGTAGTCAACAAAATTCCATGCACATCCCAAAATACGGAGGCCATAACCTTGCCAGCTGAGTTTGAGTCGCTTTGGACAACTTTCACCAGCTGCTGTCTACCTGACGATCATTTGATTTAAGCGTGTGGTAATGGGTCCATGTTTCATGCGTTGTCACATATCTACGTAAGAAATCCTGTTTATTTCGCTTAAACAGCTCCAAACAACGCTGTGAATCGTCAATGCGTTATGGTTTTGATGCATTATTGTGAGTAAAACGCGGCATCCCCTTTGAACACAGCTTTTGTATTGACAAATGATCATGTAAAATAGTGAATACACTGCCTTTTGATATCTCCAAATACTCTGCTGTCTCACACAACTTCGATTTTTAATCAGCTAAAACGATTTTATGGACCTTTTAAATGTCTTCTGGAACAACTGCAGAATTCGGGTGACCTGAGAATTCAGCGTTGTTTGTGTCAGTGTGGTCACGTTATAAGTCAGCAAACTAGCTCTTAACCATTGTTGGTGATAGAGCAGAGTCTGGATAACACTTATCCAGTCATTGTTTGGCTTGAATAGTGTTTCTTCGCATTAAAAAGCAATATTTAACTTACACATGAAATTATTTTTAATCCATGGTTTCTAAACAAACAAAAGTTATTTCACTAAAACCACTGTAACTTTTAAATTAAACAAGATATCATTTTTAAATTTTGGGTGACACATGTAGTTTGAAAGTTAGTTCTACTAAGTTATGCTTATAGGAAAATTGGAAAGTATCATCTCTCTCTCTCTCTCTCTCTCAGTTATATGTTAGGTACTGGACTTATTGAGTGATGTGTTAGTTAAAACATTCACAAACCTAGTCTCAAAATATAAATAAAAGGCATTTGAATATTGAACGTAGGTTAAAACGTTCATTTTCCTGGCAAATTGTCTGTGGCCAATTGAGAAACTGGGAAAATTCAGGACGCGCAATATTATACTCCTTTAGCTTAATTCTGGCAAGAAAAACTGAAATGATGGTCCTTGTTAAAATAAAACTTATGCTGTCACTTTGTAACTGAAAATAAATCTCGTTAAATTTTGTAAATAAAGGTGCTAAACTGGTAAAGATAGGTTTTCCTTTCATTAATTTTTTTTAAAAATGTAAATCACCATCTGGTTTAATGAGAGCTACTATCATAGACCACTTCATTTAAACCTCATAGACCCCAAACTTAATTTTTCGCTGACGTGGACCCTTTACAGGTCATCATAGACCTCTGGGGGTCGATATAGACCTCTTTGGGAATCACTGTTCTAGGTTAATAAACCTCCGCGAGGACCATTGTCAATCTGTAAGCCTGGCGTTATTGGATGATTTCACACTGTTAATTTTCTTTGAGCGTTGCGACGTCATCAGGAATAATATCTTAAGAAACTGTTTGTAGACGGCTGCATGAAAGTCAACTGCATTCAAGATGCCCATCAGTTCGGGTACTATTGACGTCGTCTTACATAATAAAAGCTTGGTCACAATGGGCTTTTGTTCAAATCCATTGGACACCACAGAAATAGTTCAGTATAATAAGCCGATGAGTCCCGATTCTGTATAATGAATGAGCCCGATGGATACCGGTGTAGAGAATACCGAGATCTCATCCCAAGCTCACAATATCACTGAAAGACAAGATTATCGTGCTGGTATCATGGTTTGGGCAAGGATATCAGTTGGTGGCCGAACTTCGGCCCGGTTTAATGGCAGCATTATTTATCAGGCTGTAATCCTCGACCCATATGTTTGTTCATATCTGGCAGCTATGGGTCCTGATGCCGCATTTATAAAAGATAACGCAAAAGTACATACAGCTCACATAGTCAACCAATTCGTGGAACGTGAAACATTGTTTCGAAGGGGATGACCAGCACTTTCTCTCGACTTGAACCCAATAGAGCATGGCTGGGAAATGCTCAGGAGACGTCTTTTAATTTCGTGCAATCTTCCCCGAAATCTGAATGACCTGACAAGACGTCTTCTTCGAGATTGGGCACAGATCTTCCAAAGTGACTGACAACCAGCTTGCAGGAAAGAATCGTTGCAGTCGATCCTGCATCTTCAATACAAATGGTGCCATGCTGATAAATGTTTGCAACTAAATTTTTTTTTCGCACAAGTTAGGGACATTATTATTTATACTGCTTGTTTGAAAACTAATTGCTGTTTTCCTCTGTTGCTTGTGTGAGATTACTTTTTCTGCTCAGCAACTTTTGAAAATTTCATTGCATTTCAATAAACTTTCCTTTTATTACCAGTTTCCTGTTTTTTACTTATTTTTTCACGAAAGAGTGTATTTGGTAAACAAATGAAATATTTTATTCAAAAATCAGAAGCGCTTCATGTAAGTTCTACACGAAGTTTTTCAGCAAAATGTAGCAATTTGTATGTAAGAAATTGAATCCACAAATAAATTTGCTATTTTTCATCTTAGTTTCTGAAGATTAACACAAATAGTCATCTTCAAACTTCGGATCACAGTTCCTCTCCAGAGAAACTTGTTTACTTGCTTGCTGTGCCATTTTACGCGTCCACCGACATTGTTTCATTGCGTTTCAGAATTTGTCAATTATCGCGAGTTGATAACTTTTATTTGTGAGGCCATGTATTTTCTACGTTCAATACAATTATCTTTTACTCAGATAATTGTTAACAGCACAGTTTTAGAACAATTACGAATCTATTTATCTAACGTTCTGATTTTCTTTATCGCTCCAGAAATGAACTTTTTACACTTTTTCAGATAGTTCATTTTAACTCTTCTTTTCAGATAAATCAGATTACAGTTAAACACTGAACTTAAACAAAACCGTCTGCATTATTAGATGAAAAAGATTATTTTTTTTTAATATTATGAAAAAATAATTTTGTTTTGCTTCGATTCTGAAAATTCGTTAGGAATTTGAAAAGAATATTCAAGGTCTAATTTTCCTTTCAAAGCTAAATCAAAAGTATAAAATTGTTTCATTTCATACATCTTTGAATTTTGCAACAATGTTGCATTTATTGAGAAAAGAACATAATTTTGAGCGATCTAATAATTTCTGTAACAAATTGTACTGCTATCATTGATCACGTTTTTTCTGTGTGTGCAGCCATCAAGTGTTCTTAAGTCAGCTTATAAAATTTAAAATCTTTCATATATATATAAATTTTTTTTAATAATTGATAAAATTCAAGAACCATGTTCTATAAATTATAAATATATAATGCTAAGTTACTTTTTATATAAAAAACATCACTCTTCGATACAAATTCATATTTTATGTCTTTTTTTTATGAAATACCATAATCTTGTTTTAAATATGTACTCGATTTTTTTTA
This sequence comes from Trichonephila clavata, assembly GCA_019973975.1. Classification (NCBI taxonomy): domain Eukaryota; kingdom Metazoa; phylum Arthropoda; class Arachnida; order Araneae; family Nephilidae; genus Trichonephila; species Trichonephila clavata. The sequence continues at coordinate 15,490 of BMAO01013823.1, forward strand.
TAACTAGAATTAATCTTGAAATAACAGCACACATGCCTAATTCTTTTGCTAAGCTTAGGAAGTATATTTGAAATTTCTATTAACTAGTATAAGAAGTAAATCAATGCATGATTAAAATTTCTAAATAATTGTGCGTGAATACTGTACTATATATATTTATTACATATATATTTCATTAAAAAAAGCTTTTATGAAGAAATTAATAGCAAATGTTTTTTTTAAATTGAATATACATCTTATCTTTTAGATGATACTTAACAAAAGAAAAAAATGTATTTAATTATTCATATAACCTATCCAAGAAAATAATCAACATAAAATCGAACAAACAGTGTAACAGAAAAATTAAAATTGAGTTCAGTTTTTGATATACTTTGAATAAATTTCTGAGTAGATTAAAAAACAAACAAACATGCACCAACACTGACTAATACAACTATCTGATAATTAAATGATTGATATTTATCATTAATTTTTGGAACTAATAACAGAAATGATGCAAGAGTAATTTTAATGCAATTCTTTAGTATTTGTATTATAAAAATAACATTGTGAAAAAAAATGCCAAGACAAATAGATTCAATAAACACTTTAATGTGGCAAACTATCTGTTAAGCAATTCTACACAATTATCAACTAACATTAGATATTTCAATATATGTATATATCTTAAACATCTCAAATTATATATTTTTGGACTAGCATAAATATATATTATTCTAAAGAAATAACCTGAGAATAATCTAATAGCTTTTTTTTTTTAAAAAACAAAAGTGATTTAATTACAACTTTTCTTATGTTCTAATCATGAAATGTTTCAGAATAAATTTAACTACTTCTGACTATTATAAAACATCAGTTTTAAAATATTGATATGAGTATCAAGTATAACTTTGATCTGTGCAAAAGATTGTATAAATAAATCTTTTAAGAGTTTGGTCCAGTACATGAAATAATAGTCAAACACAATGAAGAGCACACCATTTTACAAATAAGTATTAAAAAGGAGAACTCGTAATATAAGACACACAACATATTTTGCATCAATGTACTTCCACGAATCTCTGCAAGTATGTAACCAATTAACAACATATAAATATTAAACAAATCAACATTTTGAAATAAATTAGTAACAACAATAAAGAGCATTTTAAATGTTTGAAGGTATTTACATCACAAATTCTAATAAGCCAAATAAATTTGTACAACAAATTTACAATAACGAATAAGTAAGGAATGATTAAAAATAAGACCCAATTTAAATAGTTACATGTAATTTTAACTATCAAAAATTGTACATCATATTTTTGATATTATCTTATTATTATAATTTAGTAAAAAACACAAATTTAAAAGAGTATTCCAAAGATTCTTTTAAGAAACATACACATTTCATGTTATACTTTGTACTATGTATTTAAGAAATAACTTTTTAGTACAAAATATACAAAACATATACAAATTTGTGTACATCTCTTTTACAAAGGAATTATAATTAGTTATATAGTAAGACAAGTAAAACACTAAGCATAAAGTACAGATACAAATGAGAAAAATCACTGAATTGAAATAATTTATAATGAAACATAGAAAGAAAGACATGGGTGTTTTTTATGCAATAATGAATGAAGTAGAAAAAAGAAAATGAGTAACTTCATAGAATATAAGTTTAATTCTGTTTACATAAAAAATGTGTTTTTGAAAACAAAAGTGTTACAGTGAAAAATTAATCATCTAGATTTTAAAAGCTATAAATTAAAAAAAAAGGCAAGGAAAATTAAAGTGGAATATAAATACACATTAAGTTTTTCAACAAAAACATAAATCTAACATTTTTTTTTAACAATTATAACACTTTGAATAAACTATTTTGTTGGTTAACAAGAAATTTGCAAAGCCAAATGCTACAAAAAATGTATGAATACATTGAGAGAATTTTAGAATAATATGGTTAATATTATAAAAAGCTCAAATAACAGCATAAAAGCTTCATCAACAATGATAATTAAGAAGGCACTACTTTTGTATATGATATATGGTTGCAAATATATTCTCCTCTCTCTTAAGGTTTTATAAAATATCCATGATGCTATTGTATTACAATATAATTCATAAATATAACAATCTTTTCAACATATTTTGCCTTGAAAATTACTAAACTCTACCATAACAGTTTTTGGATATGTATTAAAAAAAACTTTACAAAATTTAAATGCACATACATTTTACAAGTATGGAATCTGGAAAACAAAAATGCTATTTAAAAACTTAGTGCATAAAGCCCTCTTCAAATATAGGGTAATGCTTTTAAACATGCATTTATGTTTTCCATATAATAAGCTTTGGTAACACACTGTAGAAAAATCAAAGCGGTAGCTAATATGCTATATATTCTTTAAAAGAAACAAATCAAATTTTCAGAGAATGGATACTTTTCACAAAACGATTTGTTAACAATAATATTAAAAAATTATAAAAAATGATTAAAAAACAGAAATTTTAATGCTCCGTTAAAGTTTTACATGCATTTTTAAATGAAACATCTAAAAATCAAAGCTAACACAGAATATTCTACAAAAAAAACATATTGTAATTTGGAAAAAAAATCTGATTAGCTATTTCTATGAAATGTAAATTTTTAAATTAAAAGTACAAAATAAAAAAAAATCAAATCATGAATAAAATTTATAAAAATTATAATTAAAGATATGTAGGATGTTCATAACAAAAACACTCGAACCTTTATTTGGTTTAAATTCCAAATATAATTTTATGTCACACTTAACAATTATTATTTTCTCATTATATTTTTTCACTGTTAGTGACTAGAATGTTTGATTAGATAACAGTCTATCAAAGGCACCATAATCCTATAGACACAAATTTGATAAAAAAAATGCATGAAATGTTAAAGTCCAATTAAGTATTTCTAACAACAAACTACATTACTAAATCTCAGTGAGATATATTCTGGATAAACACATCTTTACTATGTTTACATCACATTTATTAAAATCATTAGTACAATAATATGCCAGGTGATATGAAAATATACATTTTAACATGTAATTAATTTTTAAAACATAAATATCAATTTAAAACAAATGGTTATGTTCATCTTTAATGCTACGAATGAAGAGAAAAAATTATGTATCCATTTACTGTATGATATATATTGTACAAAATGTATTTAAATGAAGATACATACTGTCCTGAACTACAGATTGTTCAAACAATCATGAAAGCATTTTACTTTAATATGCAGAGTTGTAACATAAACAAAGTTATAACAGATAAAAAGAAATATATATATATATATATATTGGAACCTAAGTTTTGAATAAAATTCCCAGACACTATTACTATCACGGTCTGAAAAATAATTACTTATGCAAAACATCTGAATATTGGCAGAATGTTTCACATAAAAATGTATCAAGCAACAATACACTGGTAAAAGTGAATTATTCTTTTGAAAGTAGATGCTGTATCTTTGGTTAAAAATATGATGGATGGAGTTTTAAATGCAAGGCAAATTCATTTTTTTAAAATTGTACATTCATAAAAAAATATGTGAAACAGTGTATATTTTTTTAGTTATATTATTTTAAAATTCAAATAACAGTTTTTAAAAAAAATTAACAGCTTGTTTATAAATAATAAATTTTAAAATACTTATATAACACATTTTAATATTGAAAGAATTTTTTGATTTTATATTCATTTCGCCCCTAAACAATTAGTATTCCCATAAAAGTAAATAAAATTGAAAAGAAAATATTTCAAACAGCAGAATTTCAATAATTAATTTTTTAAATACAGAATTAACTTATAGAATTAAAAAACTTGTCACATACAGATTTTATGTAGATTAAAATTGCTTTAAATTTGATTATTTACCCATTCATTTTAAATATTTTTTCAATAATCTTTTTGATAGAGATACTTGTTTTTTCTAGAAATATGAAATACATTTTCAGTTATTTTCAACTTATGATTCAGCATTAAAGTTCTAATGCAAAAATATCTCGAAAGTAAAATACAACTAGTATAAGGCACAATTCTAATGCACATTCACTTTTTTTCAATGGGCTAAATTTATGCAACATCATAGTCACATGATAAATTAATTCACATGTTTCAAGCCAATCAGTTCAGGCTCCACAATGTTTATAGCTTTTGTTCTCACAGAAACTTTACTTTAAAAGTGGATATTTGTTAAGAATGAAAACCCTTATTGACAGTAAACAAAACGCTCTTAATTTAAAAGTACCCATATAATATAAGAAATTTTTATTTATTTTTAAAAACTTTTAGAAGAATCTTAAAACATCCTTACTCAATAATCAAATTTAAGTTACATGTCAATCGTACATGTATAGCAATAAGTATGTCTAATGCAAACTTTGATTCAATGGAAAACATGTGACTACATTTACCAAGTGATTGTGAAGAATTTAGCCCATTCTTCTATTTTCCACATATAAAATATATATAGTAAAGTTAGAACACACAGTGTTCATTATGGTTACAAAAAGAAACACATAAAAATAATGCATGAATAATATGTTATCGAGGTATATATGAAAGGAAGAGATGAAAAAACAAGGCACAATGCAAATATACTTAAGCTTCAATGCAAAATTAGTCTCCTTGTCAAATGAAAAAGAGTCCTCCAAACATTCTAGCTTCTTTGATGCTAAGCTACAACATTTTTCTAAAAGATTCCAAAACACAGTACTCAACTATGCTATGCAATATGTACAGAATGCTATAGAAATTATTCAGATACAAATCCAAGATTGTCATAGGCAAGTTTATTAGAGTCAGCATTATCACAATTGGCAGCAACTGCCCTAGTTTGTGGCTCGGAGAAATTGGATGGAATGTCACTTAGAGTTACCTGGGACGAAGTCTCAGAGGAGATATGTGATGTTGAAGGCAGTTCAGAAGGCAAAGAGTTTTGTGTAGTTAGTTCTTTCCTAAGATGGTTGGAAAGATTTAAGACTCTGATAGAGCTTAAATTTGGAGAACCAGGCAACGATGAAGATGAACCAGTAGATGTTAAATGAAAATCCGATCGATGAAGACGAGGGGGAGGGGGTGTGGAGGATATATATTGTGATTGTATACGTTGACTAGGAATTATTGATATAGATTCAGAGGCAGGCATGGTTATTTGGACATCTTCTCTGGGTTCCGAAGGAGGTGAAAGAACTTCAGCAGATGCAAGGAAGTTTGTTGCAACAGCAGCTTCAAGGGCAGGAGGATTGTCTAAGTTGCCAGCAGCTCCTTCACATCCCTGATTTGCATTCTTTAAGTATTCTCTGCTTGATGATATATCACCACTGTTTTGATTTGCATTTGAAGGTAGATAATTTGAACTATAAGGAAGTTGTAGACCATTTGTACAATTTGAGCGAGGCTCAAATGCGGACAGTGAGCTAATAATTCTGGGAGTTGGTGCATATTCTGGAGGTGGAATACCATAGAACTAAAATACAAAAAAAAAAAAAAAAATTGTAGGCATTATGATTAAAAAAAATTAAAATGCTTAATAATCCAAAAAAATCAAAAAATTTTTAAAATTCATAAGCAAATTTTATAAAATATAATGCATAAACTTAATTTTCCTTTTTAGCTTTCATATAATAATCAGCATATTTACAAAAGTGTATTTAATGCTAATATTATTTCTGATGTAATATCAATTGTATCACACAAATTAAAATTATACATAACAAATTAATACTCCAAAATATTAACAGAAAATGAAGCTATGTCAATTAAACTTATAAAATATGGGCATTTGCTTCTTTGTATGAATCCCATAGTTATAAATATATTATGACTTAGAAAATAAATTGCAGAAAGTATTTGTGGAATTAAAAATAACATTTGAGCTAAGAATTTTAAGATAATTTACTTCAAAAATACAGATTATGCAAATGGAGACAAAGTAAAATAGTAAATAGAAAGTTCTATTATATACATTAGACACATAAAATGAACTTAAAAAAAATTCTAATTTTAAATCATTTAACTTCTTAAAATAACTTGGTAGTAAGAAGAAATATAGTTCAAAAAGAATATTACGAGTTATCTTAAATAATCTAATATAGCTATATTTTAAACTTTAACAATAAAATATTCAAAGTAAAAATTTGTTTATTATTTATTTATTTTTTTACAGAAAAAAAGGTAGATAGAATTCTATGAATTTTTCTTCCACTTAACATAAAAAAAAGTTTCACATTTGGTCTGATAGTTCTACTAAATTTTAGATTTTCAACATTTGTGTGCATTCCTCACATACACATAGAAGTAGATTATTTTTCTAGCCACCACAGGACCTGGCCAGAAAAGAGAAAATGCAAGGTTTCAACAATGTGAAAAACAGAGGGCAGTTTAAATGTTTTTTTTTTAAAATCCCACCACTGCAAGAAGGCATCTCGTAACTTTTTGTTAGAATGTTAAATATAATTTATTTATTGGAACTGTACTATCTTTCAGTGAGATAAACAATTTCCTATGTAGATAAAACCAGCAACATAAGCCAATTATTTTTCAAAATTCTCTTGGTAACAAAGATTTTCTTTCAATACTGATATAATGATATTCTGCTTTTGTACTTTTGCCAGATGAAACCAATTTATTTTGTTATTAATGCATTTATACTTTGTCTCATTTAAAATTTATAGAACTGAGAAATATGATTTTACAAATTTCTGCTAAAAATAACTTCTTTTTACTAGAATCTCTTTTCAGTTACAAAAGACAGTTCACTAAGTATAATTTACCATTTGATGTGTGAAAAGAAACAAAGTTTACATTTCCTTCACATTGTAATATTTTCAAATTGTTCCTTTTCGCTACTTCAAAACTTTAAGTTTATAATAAAAATGCAATTACTAATTATTCATGGGCTAGTTTTAAATAGAAAATATTTAACTCTTTGTACAAATTTTTTTGTTTTACATGTCCTTGTATTTATTTCAGATTGTATTAATTCTTGATAAGTCTTTGATTCCTCAACACCCAAATATTTTGAAAAATCTAGTATTTTGACGTAATTAAAAACAAACTTATGGAGAATTTGAATTATAATTTTTTATGCTTAATCAATCCAGAATAAATAATATACATTTCCCTCAATATAACAAGCTATACAAGTCTCTTGCAGATTCAGAGTCTTTAAGGAAATAATATCTTTAAATGTTTCCTAATATTAAATAAAAAAAACATTACTTTGGTTGTATTTTAAAAGTAAATCTAATAAGGTATAAAGATAAGTACCGTTCTTTCAATTTGTAGTACTTCTTCATATGATGGAGGTTTGTCAACAGCTCTCAAGGCAGCAATTTCATCACTAATTGAGAATATATCACTCTCTCGATTTGCCGCACTCTGTTGCAAATGTTGATCTCGCCTGCAAAAGGATCTAAAAAAATTGAAATTATATGTTCATTATTTTGAAAAATGAAGACAAAGATAAATATTTTTCTTACGTAAATTGGAAAAAATGTAAATTCAGAAATACAGGTTAAAGAAAATATTACTTTAGAATTATCATATAAAATAGTGAACATCTTTAAGTTTACCTTCTATTGGTGCATACTAAGAACTATTTTTAGAATGATAAAAATAAAACATCAAAATTCATTGAATTATATAACATTGAAGAAAATAATTTTACTAATAAACAATGAATTCTCATGATTGCTTCTTTAATTTTTTAATTCCTATGAATTAACTTTTTTTTATGAATGTTTAAACATATACTTTGGGTTTATATTTTATTAAACAACATAAACCACACACTATGGCATATAATGAGCCCAACTTTAGGGATTTTAAAACATTTTAAAATAAATTTTGGTACAAAAAGTACATAAACCATATTATTTGACTAATCCTTCAATTATGTATTAAATGTATGATTAATTTAGATACATATTTTTCAGATATTGTAGTAAAAATTCTTAGATATTACAATAAAGATTCAACATACACAGAAAATATAAGCTTACCTTCTTACAATGCATGCTACAAAGATACCAACAATAGCAACAATAAAACAAGCAGCAGCTACTACTGCAGCTTTATAAACTTCTTGTGCTTTCAAATTTGCACCATCATCTAAAAAAAATACCAATTTATTAAAAAGTGACCAGTCAATAAGAATAGAAAATTAGTTAAAATTGGTTATTTTACAAAAAATAATACACCAGTAGAAAATATGCTTATGCATATATATATATATATATATATATAAAGATCAACATAAAATTTTCACTGCAACTCATTTAGCTGACTTATTTGTAATCGTGAAAATTAATTTTCATTTTCCTGATAAAAAAAGGTTTACACACTTATCAAGGAAATTGTAATAAATGTTGCTGATTTATAACATTAAAAGATTCAGTGAGAAATCATATTCAAATAAGTGATCCATTTTATTATCTAAAAGGCAAATACAAGAGAAATTAATCAAGCATGCATAAAATATAGTTAATTATGCATGAAATATAATTTTACAAAAGTAGAAAAAATTAACAAAACTTATAATTATGTAAAATTTTGAAAAATAGCTTTAATCATAAAAAATTTAGCAAATATTTTAAAACTGCATTTAATATTCAACTTGATCAATTTTTTTATTTAAAATATTAGTATACAATTTAAGGGGGGACCCAAAAATAACCTGAACTGAACTGTTGCATGTGAATGCTTAGTAGTTATACATTGTACTGTGAGGTGGTGTTAGTTGGGGGCCTCCTGTGACCATTAGTGAACTGGCATCAGTCTGAGTTAAGTGGACTGCTTGTGGTGATCAGTTAAGTGCATTCCTGTTTCAACCCCCAGGTGATTTTAATGGGATGGCTGACCACAAAAACCAACAAAGTGTATGAAATTTTGCTTTCTGTTAGGGAAAACTGCAGCCGTGATCGTTGGGATACTTCAGCAAGCCTTTAACGATGATGCTTTGGGAGAATCACAGATCTTCGAGTGGTTTTCCTGTTTCAAATATGGCAACATGTCAAGTGAAGACATGCTACACCCAGGGCATCCTTAGTCAGGAAGAAACATTGAAAACATTGCCAAAATCAGTTGTGCAACTGATGAAGATCATCAAAAGACCATTGACTATGTTTATAAGGAAACAAACGTGTTGTGGAACATCATCCAGCAAATTTTAATCAAAGGTTGCACCATGAGACAGGTGTCTACAAAATTTGTTCCTTACTTGCTCAAAGATGATGAGAAAATTTGCTCAGAGACCCCAAAGAAAAAAACCACCCAAATACCAACTTGTAGAGTGTAAAGAGCAGAATGATCTGATCCAAATTTTCCAAAAAGAATCATGATTGGGAATGAGTCTTGATGCTACTAATATGATCCAAAATAGAAGTAAGCATCAAGTCAGTGGAAAACTCTAAAGTGTCCCTCCTTAAGAGCTCCAGAACTGCTTTGAACTGTGGCAAAATCATTGGGACAAGTATCTTGAAGTACATAGACAATACTTTGAACAAGGGACTAATATAGAGTTCAATAAAATTGCCCAATAAAAAAATAAATTCCGGTTATTTTGGGATCTTCCCTTGGTATTTTAGCAATTGTATAACTTTTCTAATGCAATTTAAATCAAAAACCCCATTTTCCCTTTATGTCCTTTTTTAAATAATGAATATTTGAGTGGCTTTCCAGAAGTTTGCTTCTTTGTAAATTTCTTATTATTAGAATGCCAATAACATTTTGTATAATTTGTCATAAGTTATCCTCTTAATTCCCTCCAGTAACAAAAATAAAATTATATATATTCTAATGGTTAAAAATATAAAACTATAGTTTGTCAGAAATAATTTTCAACATACAAAACTTTTCATTTACTTTTCTATGTATGTATATAATACTATATGTAATGTATCGCTGAGATGATGTTCATGTTGTTACATTTAATGATGTAGTTGCGGCAATTCAAAAGTTCAGTGTTATAATCCAATTATTTATTTATTTTTATACATCAGTAGTTATTTTAAGCATGCACTTTTCTCAAGAGCACTAATATGGGAGGGAATTATTCAAATTCTAGATTTAAATAAGTAAGGATAAACACAAAATAAAAAATATAATCATGAGTTCAAGTGGAGGGAAGTATAAATTATGTATAGAAATTACATCATTGTTTTAGGGAATATTTTAAACTGGTTAGTAAAATATGTGTAAGCCATTATGATATTCTATTACTTAGAATCACCAATAAATCTCAAAATTGAAGGTCTAACCTTTTTAATGAGAAATCATTAAAAAATCTATCAAAATAATGTTTTAGAGAAAGATGAAATGAGATGCACACATTTCAAAATAGGGTATTTGGATTTATGAATTAGGTATTATAAATAAGATTCTAATTTCAAATTTTAATTTAAATTATTACACATAAACAAATATAAATAATCATTTGAAAAATATTTAATATACACTTACACCTTATACTACATTCTCGACCATTGTAAAAGTAATTAGGAGAGCAAGTGCATCTCCCATTATCAGGATTACAATAAGTATGTGAATTCATAGCAACACACTGTTGAGACACTTCACATTGGCCAAACATATGTACTGGAAAGAAACAAAAGTACAATAAACATCATCTGAAGCAGCAACATACTAAATCCTTTGACTTTAATTTCATGAAATAAATATAGCATGGAGTTAGTAACAAATAAATGACAAGGAAAAGAATTCTTGGGAATGCAGTTAGAATCCCTTAATGAGTAATTCACTCATAAAAATAACTTTTGTTCATACATTTTTCAACTTAATACAATTAAAATTTATTAAAAAACTTATTTGAACAGGTGAAATGAAGAATAATATATAAGTACCAAAAATTGAAAAATATTTTAATCACAAACTAAAGTGAGCAGTTAACACACAGAGATAGATTCAATTTGACACAATATTATCTGTCTGAGAGAATAGCTTTGTGATTCTCTCAGACAACACTCAAAATCATATAGAAAATATGTAGAAAAGAAAGAAATTATATAACTGAAGTTCTCATGTACTCAAATAAAAAAACAGTACAATATTAAAAATGGAATACAAAAAGAAATACTATTAAAACAAGTTCTTATAATGACAAATCAAATGCATAAAAATATAAATAACCATATTTTGCATGTGGAGCTCATGTGTTTACTTCATCAATGAAAAAATATGTTGTGTTTAATTGATGTTTTTATATAAAATTATACAGATAATTTTATCTTCATCTAACCATCAGCTCAAAGTAAGTAAATGATGTGAAAACAAGATATCAATCATTGGCATGGCCAAGTAATTTTAGCGTGTTTTACACATGTTGTATTTTACAATAATGCAAATAATGAACTTTTTACTAACAGAAAATAGTACTATACTTAAAAAAAAAAAATTATTAGATTTAAATATAATTCGGCTTATCTAGGGCACAAATGCGACCAAATGCCGAAAATCCGAGGTCAATCGGTTAATTATTGGCTAAGAAAAAGGTACGACAAAATATGGAACGAAGACGAAATTTGCGTCCTAATAGCGCTTTTTTTACACTGCTTGAAAAACGCACTAAAAAGGTGATTGTCATGGAATTACAATGTGAGGTAAAAGGAAAATTTGAGTAAGATGTAAGAAGGTAATAATCTATTGAAAACAACTATAGATGAAAATGACAAAAACATGACTATAAAAACATTAAAATTTAATCTTCAACTTAATCTGCTTGTGGATTTTTAGATTGTGTTTTCATGTGAGTAGGGGAGGGGGGGGGCTGAGATTCAAATGAATTAAACTAATTCTAATGAATTTTTCATTTTACTTAATTGGAAAATTAATTGAATATACAAACATTTTTACATAAAAGTGTGGTTTTGGAATGAATTAAAAATCCTTTCTCAAGATACTACTATGTGTGCAATGTATAACATAAAGAACATGAATCATGGTTTTCTTTCCAATTTTTCAAAGAATAAAAAAATATTTTAACAATTCAAATTCATATGTGATGTTTATGCATGTCTATAATAACTTAAATTGTAAAACTTTTTCATTTAAAAAATTATCAGTAATAATATTAAAGTAAAAAAAAATTAGTAAATCAATATTTTTTTAACATTTAACTTAAATATTAGGAGCCTTTTTTCTTCTAAAACATATGGCTTAAAACAAAAATAAAGAAACTACTACTTAGCCACACTTTCAATTTAATTTGATTTAAAATTAAAAGCAAAACTAGAACTAAAAATAACAGTTTAGACATAACATGTATGTTCCTATAATATAAAAATAAAATGGAAAACAAAAGAAAGCATATGTGATCAAAATGCTACACATTTCTAAGAGGTTCACAAAAGAAAATAGTTAAAATTTATAACTGTTAATAAAGATCAAATAAAATTTGTATATGTGCCAACATAATTAAGAAATTTCCAATTCTCTGCATTAATATACATTTTAACTTATGTCTCTATTTTTACTTATAATAATCTTTTCTTATCGAACAAAACTTGGTAGCAACTTTTGATTAAATTTAAATTCAAAAAGTAGTTTATGAAGTATTTAGCATTTTTTTTTCTAAAGAATATCCATTCATAAACCTTACTTTTAATTTCCGGAAAAAAAATTTAAAAAAGCTGAATGTAATACAAAATTTATTAGGATAATTTTATGAATTCATTTTTATTTATAATATATTTACATGTAATAACTTAAAGTCTACTCTAAATTTGAATCATCTTTATTTATAACATCTAGTTCATAAATCCTAATACCCTATATCAAAGCACATTTCAATTTTATCTTTTTCTAAAGCATTAAAAACATCATGTTAGTATATTCATAACTGATTCTTCAGACCTAGAATTTTTGATAGATTCATTGGCAGTTCCAAGAAATACAAGATTCTTAATTGCTTTCACATGTCTTATTAACCAGGTTACAATATTCCCTACAAAATGATGTCATTTCTATAATAAACTAATGATTCCCTTTGCTTAAACATGTGATTGTATTTCTTATAACATGTTTTCCCCTGCTCTTCCCCATAAAAAAAATCTGATAGTTGAATAATTCCCTCTCTTGCAGTTTGGCACTTGTATGAGGGGAGCATGCTCAAATAACTCACCTGATGTACAGCATAAATAAATGATTTGATCAAGTTCAAGCCTCTTTTTTTTTGTGGCCACAACCACTTCATCATAGTTAAACAAAACATGTAAATTTTTTGCATGGAAACATTTCACACATATATATATACAAGACATTAACATAGCAATGGCAAAAATACCTTTTTTACTTATTACCTACTTCATTTATGCTAGTATGCAAAAGAAAAAGAGCAACGATTTTATCATGGTTAAAGATAAAGGTGAAAGGTATCTCAGTAAAATGACAAAAAAAAAAAGTCTCACAATGTGATAAAAATGTATCAGCATCATTAGTTACAAAGAACTTTCATTATTTCACCATTACAATACTAAGCAGTCTCTAAAATTTGTTTCAAAAACTGAATTTTACCTTTAGTAAAACAACCGTATTTTGGCCATTGAAAAAGTAGATCACCAGGTTTGCAAACGCACCTTCCAGTTTTGCAGATCAAACGAATTCCTATGTCACAGTCTTCTTCGACAGTACAGGGGGCCATAAACGAGTCTAAAAAATAAAAATTAGAATAAGTTTTACATTCAACAAAAGTTTTTACTTTATATTATTGAGTTTTCTAAATAAATAAATATGTATGCTACACACACTATTTTATGCATCAGAAAAATGACACATTTGCTACATTAAAAAAAAATTATAATGAACCCTTACAAAAATCTTTATATTTTACACATACAAGATTGATTGGGAGCTTACAATTTCTGTTACTTGCATTCTCATACTCATACATACTTTTTAATATATTTTACAGCTTATACATGCTTTTTTTTATATATTTTATATAAGGGTATGAAATAATAATAATTTAAAAAATATTATTCAGTATTAACACTTCATATTAATACATTCTTTCTTGCTCCTTTGAAATTCTGATACTTGCATATTATTGCAACCTATTGCCTACATTATATGAAACAAAGCACCTGGTTGCAATTCAACACATAGGAAATTAGGGTTGCTAACTAGGTGAGTTATTAATATAGTTGGCACAATAATATTTAAGTACCAAATCGTTTGTTGCACAATATTTTTTTAAGTACCAAAATTCTTATAATCTTCCTCAAAATAAAGGTGTATCTAGAAATTGCACAACTTCAAAAATATGCACTGAATAAAGATGAATTTTGTACACTCAGAGACAACATGAAAACAAATATATATTTTTTAACCAACAACACTAGTTTTAAAAAGGAATTATTATGCTACAAAATAATCATGTGAAATATTTTTTTAAGTTTGTATTGCACATAATATTTGTGTTTTCTTATCTATGAATTCCTTTGACAACTATTCTCTTGGCTTGATGAATTTACCTTTTTCAGTTTGTATGTGGGGGCATCAACACAACAGAATAACAATTAAAATAAAAAATGCATAATTTTTACAATTCTTTAGAAGTTATTTAACTTCTTAAGAAATACTGAGATTAAGAAGTGGAAAATTATCAAATGCAGAAGATCAAATTCAACAAAATAAATTAATGTTCCCAGAATTAAATGAAATATAGCTCAAACCTAAATCAAGGTTCTGATACCATATTGTGAAGACAAAACATTTATAGCTGTGTTTTAACTTATATTTATTATCGTTTAAAATATTTCAAAATTACTTTCATTAAACTTTTATATATTACATTACATAGCAGTTCAATAAACTATGTTTTGTGCAAAAACTATACTCAATATGGCTTATTTAACTTGTATATAGTGTCTAAGAAACTTAGAACATATTTTTTGATCAGTAACTTACTGTACCGAAAAGAAAAAAAATTAATACATAATTGCTGATTTATCAACATTGTTTCATTGACAATTATGAAGGAAAACTACAACAAATATAAGCAATTTATAAATAATTTTTGATCACAAAAGATAAAAAAAAATAGAATAGGGATTACAAAAATGAGTAATGAAAATAAAATTCCATTCATTTCTGTGATATTCTAATATGCTCATCAAGTGAATATTTAATAAATTTGTGAACCTAAGAAAAAAATAATTCATATCTTTATCTTCCATTCCAAATATTCAGCAAAATGCATAAAAATTTTAAAAATTTAGAAAAGTGGAGATGCAGTTCAAATAAAAAAAAACATAAAAGGAATTGATAAAAGAGAAACAAAACAATTTGCACATTTTACATGAAGATATAAATGCCACAACGATTCACAAAATAAATTTTTTATCAAATGACATTCTATATCGAATTTCTAATTCTTAACAAAGAAATAATAACAAACAATGGTTTCAAAAATATTTACATAATTAATGAAGGAAAATCAATCATACTGAAATTAAAAACGAAATGTATCAATTCAAATATCAGAAAACTTATAGTTACAGCATCAATCAAATATTAGCAAAAAAAACATATGGATTTATAAATTAGAATAAAACTAACCATTCATTAGTTAAGAATAAGATCCGACAGGATATTCTTTTTTTGGTTTCTATAGTGACAATAGAAGATTCATAACATTGAGTTGAGCTGTTTCTCCCTTCCTCAAAAAAGTTCTTTTTCAAAATTCAATAAGAGAATTGCATTTTCAAAAATTATTTTTCTTTCTCCGTTTGAATATTTCAACAGAGTTTTCATAAAATTAATTTTGAACTATTGAAGCAGAAATTTCAAATTCTTGCAGGTACAGATATTAGTGATGCAATATCTTGAATTTCATTTTAGAATTTGTGAGGCAGAAGTCTCTTAATACTTGTGATATACAAGGTGTTTATTTCTGACTTGCTTCGACTTTCAGGGTGTCTAATATATGCAAATACTGACGTAGAGATAAGCTGATTAGTGCCTCTGAAATGGTTTTTTTAATAATTTTACAAGAAAAAGTGATTCCTTGCATCGTTTCGTTGTATCATTTAGTGGTGAAATGTTTTTTGTTGCTCTTTATTTTCTTCTTAGGAGAAAAAAATCTGCTTAAATTCCTTTGCTTATTTCAGATGTAAAAACACACACATGTTCGCGATATTTGTTTCAATTCTGAGATTTTAAAATAAAACTGTAATATCGTAAATAGGATTCCTTTTCTAGAACAGACTTTAATGTTTGTGGTTAACAAAATACTATTGATAAAAACAACTTTTTCATAAATTTTGTCAGTTTTTTAAAAAAAAAAATACATTGCGGATTATATTGAGAGAAAAAAATACTCGAACTCTTATTTTCTTTTTAACAATTGTATGTTCATTGTCCTTAATGAGAGGACTTAGTTCCAATGAAGCCATTAATGAAATACGAGGGATATTTTGAAAGAAAGTTTCATCATCTTTTTCATATGAAAACTTAGATGCCAAAAGAAAATACACCATGGCATTTTGAACTACACATCTTGTATTATTTTTTGACATAGTGGCCTCTGATATTAAAACATTAGGCGTAGCAAGCACTCAGTTTGAACAAACCATTATGGTAAAATTCGGTGTCATATTATACAAAAAGTGTCGCATACCCTGCTCCAACTCAGCATTGTTTTGGACGTCACGTCCCGAGAGTGCGACTTTCAATGTATGAAAGAGGTGAAAGTCCGATTAGGCAAAGTTGTTTTCATTCGTCAATGTGGTGGGATGCCCACATCAATCTTCATTTCCTGCAGTCTGTCTTCCTTCTTTGAAAATCACAACCAGCGACCAACCATTTGTCGAAATATGACCTCTTCACAATACACAGTCTATGGATGTCAGGGATGACGGACACACTAGTCCCACGAACCCATTTATGCCGGATAACAACACACACTTCCACTGGTGACCACATTCTCGGCACAGATCAGTCTGCCATCGTGCTTTGTACTCGAATAATCTCGGGCACGCCAGTCTGTTACTGCTTTCCCTTCTTGGACACTCTGCGTATGCGTCATTCCTCATGCGCTGACACTCCTTACGTCATTGAATCAGTGATGGATGTGATTTCTTTTGGGGATTTTTTTCACTTGGTGTTCCATCTTCCTTTTAAAATAATGACAAAATTGACTTATTTTCGGATCCTTCTTCGTATATGCCCCTCTCCCCCAAAAAACTATTTATAGTTACTACAAAAATACATTAAATCCAAATATTATTTACTTAAATATCATAATTTTTTTTTTTTAAAAAATGCAACTGAAATGTACGGACTGTTTCAGAAAAATAAGGTACATGTACTTTTTATAAGTCAGTGAACGTTTTAAGAAATTTTTAGTTTTTATTTCGTTTTTTCACATTACTTTTAATCCTGAAAGATTTTTAAAATAACTTTTATATCGAATGTCTCTTGACCAGCTCTTTATTTGTAAAATCTAATTTCGTATTTTATAAAACGCTAATTTTTCCTCCCTTTCTCATAGTAAATAAAAGAAAAACAGGCAGAACTACAGCGTAGATTATATAATTTTTACGAAGACTACATAATTTATATTACCATGAGAATTTAACGGCATTAAGTAAGCATATAGAAGAAAAAAATAGTTTTAAAAATTCACTTTACTGCTTAAAAATGAAACTAGAAAAATTTATAACTCTGTTCATAAAAAGAAAAATAAATTTTGGAATTACTCAGAAATTTGGGAATTTTTCTTAGAAATTAAATAAATGTGATTTGTGCCAATTTTCGTTAAATAATGAAATAAGAAATTGTTCACTTTTGATTATATTTTTTAAAAAATCTCCCTCCCCCCTCGAAAAAAATTGATTTTTCAAAATAAACTGTTGCGAAGTTTTTTTTTTTATGAATTAATGTAGTAATTATGATGAGATCATTTAAATTCTAATCCACTGAAACAGAACTGTTGACAAATCATTGAAAGGCATATATTATTGAGCAAACTAATGAAGTATATAAATAATATTTATTCAGCAAAAACAGGAAGAAAAAGAATTATTTTATAATTTTTCGTGTTCTAATAAAATAATGTAGGTTTCACGATTCGTTTAAACATCCACTTTTGAAGGAAAGAATTGTTCTGTGCGTCAAAGATATTCATTTACAAGAATTACTATTGAGGGAAAGCAAATGAAGGGTTAATAAATTTGTGGATTCATGTCAGATAAAAATCTACGAAAAGAAATATCTGTTATCCTAATGTTATTTGTAAATCTAAAAGTTCAAAAAAATCTCACAAAAATTACGAAACACAGATAATAAATTAAATAAAAAGTTATGTTGCAAGTTTTACACGACAATCGTTCATTGAACTTTTCTGAGAAAAATCATACTCAAATTAAAAGAGAAATGTTCGCATTATTCTTGACCTTTGAGAAACTTCCCCAAGAGAAAAGCAAACATTTATTGATAATTAACCACTGAAATCAGTAAAGAAGAAACCATTACAAGAAAAATCCAAGAATTTACAGATTGTAATGAGAACCTAGAGATAATTTGATAAACAAGCTTGGCAAAAGAAGCTATTTTTGAGTCTTCGAATAAAAGTGGCAATCCAACTCTGATTAGATTAAGTTATGATAATAAAAATGATCTTATAACTACATATATAAGTGGGGCTGTAGTCAAGGATAAAAAATTATTATTCAAATACTAGTAAAAGGCTAAAATATTAATTTCGATCATAAAGTTAGATTGCAAAAATCCGTGAATTGTCTTTTTGATAAGGAATGTCTCACATCTGAAATTAGTCAATGTTCAGGTAAATTTTTATATAGTCTGTTTGATTTACAGTGACTAAAACACGTGCGTGTGTGTGTGAAGAGGTATTACCTCATATGATATGTGCTGTTCTAGATTAAGGGTTTCAAGCCTTTTATGTTTTAAGACTTCTGAATACTAATTTTAAATACTTGAGGCCCCACAGACTAATATGTAACATCGTTAATTTTTGTGCAATAACCTTAAATTTTGATCGTTCAGCGTTGATAATAAAAAAATTACTTGCAAAAAAAGAATTTAATAAATTTAAAAATTGAAAAAATGGACTTAATGTTAATTTTTTTATTTCATTTTTTAGAGGATATAAAGTGGTACGACTTCTAGCCTCAGAAGCTACCTTATAAACCCTTATGAAAGCAGAGTTTGCTTGAACATTAACGTTCAATGACACAATGAATTTTACCTTGACAGTGCTGATTAGTCTCTATTGAATGAAACGACAACCTCCGACACTTTCCGATTTGACTTTTCAAAATTTATTGGTGCTTAAGAAATTATTTCTTTTTTGAAAACTTTCTATGGACTGGCATTTTTCCTGCTGAATAAAAGAGAATCCAGAAAATACGAACATCCTACGGGAAATTTTCGGATATTTCTATGACATCAGTTTACCATATTATTATAATTACTGAATTATTTTACAAATAATATTTTATCACAAGCCATTATGATCTCATTATTCCTCAAATACATTATTTTTCTCTTGGATCCCTCAAAACTTCTTTTGACCTGGAATGGGACACATTGTTTTCGACAAACCATGGCTAAGAGCAGGAATCGACATTTTTCTACTGAGGGAGTTATCTAATGATTATAGATTTATACAAGTAGATATTGTACACACACACACAAGTAGATTACCACTCAACCGGTACAGTGGTTAGCGACGCTGACTGCTGTGCCGTAGGGTATGGGCTCGAATCCCGGAGAAGGCATGGATGTTTGTAAATGTATAGTGCCTTCACGGCAATGGGGGTACTCTAAATAGTCTTCGAGCTGCCTCTCGTGAGGTTGGTGGAATTAAAAGAGAGGTGGGAGGATCCTGACCACCCCAGGGTGTTCTCCCTCAAAATCGGGATGGAAATGAGGCAAATCGTACTGTCACCTGCATGGAGCTTAAAGCTACGGTTAACGACAGGTGTACAATCTTGCCCTCTGCCATGATGAATTTCACTAGCCTCGTCCTGACTACATTAGACAGATGGCATTATCAACAACAACACATGTAGATTACGTACAAGTTTTTTTCAGATATCGTGATAAACAAGCTTAGACGGCATTTTTGCAAGACACTGAATTCTGAAAATGCGTTTGTATCTATCTACAATACACCCCATGAATGACAAAGAATATCAAATCTAAATTTTTAGTTGGACAGAATTATTTTGAAAATAATTAGAAATAAACGCTGAATGAGGAAGCATAACTCACAGATATAAAATATTTTGTAACCTTTATCATCACAATGACATTTCATTGACGTAGAAATGACGCTTTATAGCGTCATAAAATACATACGGCCTTGATGTTTATATTTCATTGATCATAAAAGGTAATACTATACCAGAAAGGAATCGTACTTGCTTGCTACTATTTACTGAGAAAAAGAATGATGGTTGATGATGCTCGATCGATGCATGACAGTGATTCTTAACCACTGTGCTGCCAATTTTTTTAAAATTATTAATTATATTCTATGAAAAAATAAAATCCGGAACCGAATCATATTCAGTCATTTTATAGAAATTAGCTAGAGGTATTTGTGGTATATTTAACATATCCTATCGTGGATTGATCGATGTAAAAAAAAATTGATTGGATTCGTAATCCATTTGTTATAATGGATACATCTGTATATGAATTAACTTTGAATCAGGGGGGGGGGGACTAATTTCGAACTGTAATAATCGAGATTTAATTTCTAGGTATTCGGAAGAATAAATTAATTCTATTTGGGTTAAAATTAGAGGCGAATATCTCATAACAGCCAAAAAAAAAAAACTTTAAAAATACTGTTACAGTTTTCTACATCATATTTGCGTGAATTCGGATTTTCAGCATTAATAAATATGAAAAAGATCGAGATTTTTAAATGTAGATGACAAATGAGATGACATTATCAATTTTACGACCAAATATAAACGAAATTATCAAAAATCCTCAAGCTCAAATTTTCTATTAAAAGTAGTCTTATATAATTAATTTGCAATTAATTACTCAATAAACATTTTATTGTCTTTGTGGTACTTATTTTATTTAACTTTGCAAATTATTATTATAAACTATTGTCCATAGTATATTACAGATAAGTAAAATTGTTTTAAACTTATTTTATTATTAGTGTGCCACCAAATTTTGAAATTGTCAAAAGTGTACAGCAAAAAAACAACAACAACAAAAAAGGTTGATAATCACTGATGTATGAATACAAATATTAGAAAGCAAGAGAAAAGTGAAACTTCACGCTGAATGTGCGATATTCGCTCATAATTTTAAAGAAGAATCGACAAATTTAAGCAGAACGGAAAACGAAATCCAAAATAGCATATAATGTTAAATGAAATCACGATTATAAAGGGTAAATAAACATAATTTCTTATTGGTATTATTGTTGGTTTGGGATTTGTTCAATTAGTATAATACCGAAAAAGTATTACAATAAAAGTTACCAATAACAACATAATATTATTTACTAATGCACTTCAGGTATTGAAAAATGTAACATTGTCAATATTTAACAGTACTAAAGAAATAAAAAGATAAGATAAACACAATTTGCGATAAATGTAATTTTTATTTAAAAAAATAGCCAAAGAAAACTGGACCACTTGAATTTAAAAGAAAAAGGATTGACTTGTTGTGATACGATAGTCAGTTTATCCTAATAAAATTACCAAAATAAGTTTTATTCATGATTACTAGAAAGTTGTTACTTGCAATTATAAATGGTTTCATAAATCTTTTTACCATTGACATAGCATTTGATGCATCATAAGTATGTAATGGTGTAGTGGCGTACACAGACTCCATTCAAGGGAGGGTTACATTTAAAAAAAAAAGAAATGGAAGAATCAAGACGTAATTTAATGCTAAAAAATTAAAATCTATTGGTCTATGGAAGGAGCTTATATATATAACCCCCTAAACCTCACCTTTGTGTGCTCAACTGTGGTGGTATAATTTTCAGAGTTTCACTTATTAAGACATACTGTGTGTGTGTGACAACAGTCGTGATTACGTAACAACATTATTTGCAAGAAAACTTCATTTACAAGACAAGACTGAATCAAGGATTTTCTCATGTTTATACGAAAAAAAGACTGCATGATCTGTAGGCAGTAGAGAGCACCATAATGGGAGTTTTTAAATTCTTTTTTTCACAGAGACTAAAGAAATTGTAGTGTGAAGGGAAAAAAAAACATTTAAAAAAAGACATTTTCTGAACAGGAAGAGAAAGCATGTAGTGGATTCGACTCACGTGACATCAATGTCATGAGGTATACTGTGTGTTGAGGGAGAGTATTTTATTTCAATGACTCACTGAAGTATTAGGTTGATTAGATACTTATTTGCCATTTGTCAATTCAAGGAAACTTAAAGTCACGTGTTTTAAAAAGTAAATCTGTATTTCAATTGAATCTGTATTTGAATACGAAATGCTAGTGTTTTGTCTAATATAATATTACGTGAAGCAAATGTAGAAGTTTATTACTATTTAAAATTAATAATAGTAAGATAATTTTGAATATGTATATTAAAAAAATACAAATCAACATATCCTAAGCTAACATGTTTTTAAAAAACAAAAAGAAATCATTCAGTTAACTACTTCGAACATTCAAATAAATAGAATCAAGTCATAAAAGACGATTTTTTTTTAAAACATTTTTTTTGAGAAATTATATTTTTGATAATTATATTTTTTTCCCAAAAAATTAATAAACCTACATGATGTATATACATCTAGTAAAAAATAACATATTTAGAAATGCAGAAACAATCATTTAATTAATTCATAATAAATATATATCTGTACTTGCATAAGTCGAACATATTCTTACATGGGTATATTTATTTAATACATTAGTACACGTGCTATGAATAGAACAAATTTCCGCCCAAAAACTAATTTACAACAAAATCATAAGATCGCGAGGAGTTTAAAATTATCTATACTACATCAAAATTGATAATGACCTTCATATAACTGTCAAAATACATTCTTGCAATAATAATGTTATATTTATGTTTATGTGATTCTTCAAAAAAAATAAATAATTGCAAAACACATAAGGCATTTTTATGATCCTTTGTTTATGCAATTGCTAAATACTTAATTAAAAAAAAATATGGTTTGACATCTATATCTTTACAGCTGAAAAATATGTATCTTTTTTTGTACTGACAAGGCGCTGAAATCAGATTGAAAATAATTATCATGTTAATAATATTGTTAAGTGGAAAACTGCCGGTTATATGAATAATAATACTATCTTTTAAACCTCTCTGCAATTTAAGAAACTTAAAAAAAAATCTCATAATAATATAATTAATGTGGAGTTAGTACAAAAACAGACTACTTCATAATTCACAAGGATGTGAAAGAAAGAATATAATTCCGTGATTTATTAACTTGATAATTGTCATTTTCTTCACGATTTATGGTTTTATAATATATTTGGTAAAAAACCGCTTAATATATTATTTCATGAAACATGAGGAGTAGTATAAAAAATATTACTTTTTCTTTGAAAAAAATTTAACTGACGTACAGCAGCTGTGTTTTAAAAATGAATTTCATAAGCAAACAAACAGTATTTTAATTCCATAAACACTCACATCTTTCTTTATTTTCAATGAAATGAATTATTTTTTCTTTTCATGTTACTCCAAAAAATTTCCTTGGGATATTTATATGAAATAATAATAATAATAATAAAACATCACAAAGGTTTTTTCTCCCATTTACTATGTAGTGATTAGAGATACAGCCAAACAGCTGTTCTGATCTGAAACCTTCTGTTTACATGTCGTATATTATTCAGAATGGAAGGTTAAAAGATATCTTACAGGAAAGCTTTTTTATTTTTATGCATGTGTACTGTCACTGCGGATGAAGCAAATTCTCTTAGACGTCAGTAATCTCGAATCTGGATTTGCAATCAGTTAAGGTCCCAAGAAATAATTTACTGCACTTTAACTTGCAACACTGTTCCTTCAGGGAAGTAAAGATTAAATTTACTAAACTTGGTTTCTTCCTCTAAAATGATAGGAGTATGCTGTTTATAATTTTTTTTATTTCTGTTTACAATACGGGGGGGGGGATGAATTTTTATATTTATGTATGCGGATTATGACTTACATTATTATTGCTATAAGTGTGAAGCATCTTTTTTTTTATAAAAAAAAAAATACGCGTAAGGACTTATTTATCATCAGTTACAAACATTAGAACATGCCTAAATTAACAATTGAAATTAGAAATGCCAACAATTAAAATTGGTTAGTGATATTTTACTACCATTAGAGTTATTTGGTTATTTTATTCACTGATCAAACCTTACGCAATAGGCTTAGAGCATCGATTTGTTTTGGTTATCACATCATGTTTTCTTCTTCGATCCTTAGCAATATGCTTAGATCTTTGGAAATTATGGAATTTTCTTATAGAAATTATGGGAGAGGCAAATAATTATTTTCAATATAAATGCAAAATGTTTGAATATTAAATTAAAAAAGTTTGATTTAAAGAGATTTAAGTATTAATTTCGAAGTTTTAAGTTTCAAGTAACATAAAATCCAGCGTATAACCGGCATCTATACTTTCAAGTTGCATTTTTTAATTTTTAGGTACATTCGCCGTTAAACGCACACACCCCTTTTTTACGAAACAAACTAAAATGTACGTATGCAATGCTCTTATGTTTGGAAATAATTTATTCGAGGTATTATCCCAGCTTTTGAAAAACTGATATACTTCTAGAACTATAACTCTTTAGGTTCATCAGGTACATATCATTTCTTATAAGCAAACAGTATTTAGATATATATAGAAGTCTGATTTTTTTTTCTACTTTCATCTTTTTGTTGTTGTTATTTTTAAAGCTATTATTTTTATACCCGGTGTTTTCCGAGCACCCGTAAATTTCGATGTTATTTTTTGTGTTAAAAATGCGCATTATGCGTCGGATTTTACGATACATATTTTAATGATATGTATACTTTGCCTTAGAGTGATTTTCAGTTTTTACAGGAAAAAAGTTCAAGCAAGAATTAAGATTCATTTGAAGTTGATTTATATCGCAATTATTTCATATATTTTTAAAATACAGATGAATATGATTTCTGTACCATTTATGACAGTATAAATATTAATTTGGAATTGACCAAGTTAAATGAGAAAATATTTTTCTGTTATTTTCGTTCTATATATTTGTTATGAAGCTCCTTCGTAAAAAAAACAAGTTTGAAGTCGAAAATAAACTGTTATGTAATGTTTATCTACAAAGAAAACAAGAAATTTCTTAACGTATTGCAACAAGTAGAAATTATCCTCGATGTTTTGAAATAAAAGATATCTTTTGTAGCAAAGAGAAGCTATTAATTACTAAATGACATTTTTATATAAGTCTTGTTTGTTACTAGTTGATTAAATTTTTTAAAAAAATAATTTTTCGTGATTGTTTTTAATGATGAATTACGCAGGATTTTTTTACCCCCCCCCCCCGTTTTTTTTTTTTTTTAAATTCAGTTGATCTTTTATATTTGCTTTTAGCTTTTACAGCATTATTTAAAAAAAATATTCAGAATATTTAAAAAATTATGTATATATATTTATATATAATATGTGTATATATATAGTCTAAATGTGTATATATATAGTCTAAATGTGTATATATATAGTCTTAATGTTATTTTATCAAAACTTAATAATTTTATGCGTTACTGTTATTGACCTTTCTATGACTCGGGAAAATGGTTTTTGCTGTACACACGTGGTAAGTCGTAATCTAATTGTTTTAGCTTTGCTTTTAAAATATTCTAGTAATTATTATAGGCTATAATATTATCGTTTTACATTAATAGATTAGGGTTTTATTTATAATAATAGTTAAACTTCTATAGAAATTTCTTACTTTCCTTATGGCCTAGAGTATTGCAAATTCAGGTGAAGGTTGCTTGGCCGAAAACTTTGTTTAAACCTGCAATCCTGGTTCCTAAGGCCAGGAGTTTGCTCTAGTACTACTGTGACAAAGACTTTATTCTATCATGACTATAGTTATCTTAGGACTATAACTACTTTGTGTATATTTTTGTAATATATATGTATTTTCAAATTCAACAATTATTTATTAAAAAATAAATTTAAAAAAACAATAAATTAAGCCAAAAAAGAAAAAGAAAATGATTCTATATTAATCATTACTAATGAAAATTCGAATTTTTTTCTCCTTTGGAGGTTTATATATATATTATCATGTTTGTGGGTTTAATAACAAAAAGAAGATATTGAAGCAGTAAAATATTCCAATCATCCAATTCTTAACTCTGCTCCTTAAAACTAAAGTAAATACTCTTCATCCTGAAGATATTCACTGCATTTCTCGGTACACATTGCAACCAATCAGAGTCTTATTAAAACATTTAAATTTAAAAAAATCGGTAGGAATTAATGAACTATAAGTTAAAAACAATATGAATAATTTCAATGTGTAATTTACCATTCAAAATGTAAAATTTTAACATTTTTTCTATATTATTTGTTGGAAATTATACGAATAAATCTAAATTATTATTTGAAAGAAAGACTCTTTTCAACTATTTATTAACATTCTTTAAAAAAAAAAAGGTAGATGCTACAATGAAACGAAACATGTCAGCATTAAACAAATATTTAAAATTTGACCTTCCTTGTTGACACAAAGTCAACAAAGGAGATCAGATTTAAATATTTGTTCTTCAAATGATCACAATATTAAATATCGCTCTAAAAATGTTGAAAAAATCTAACATTTTAAAAATTCAATTAAAAAATGGAAGGCTTAGTATTTTAATCATATCTAATTATTTTACGAATTGAAGTTCAAATATTTAAATTAGAATGCAACAGTATTTGATGAATTTTATTTATGCAATAGTATTTTATGCCTCTTTATCAAGAAACAATGTAAATACTACAATATTATTTTTGTGACATTTTCAAAGATGAAAACATTTTTTAATAATAAGTTTTAGGAAAATAAAATTCCACAATGCAACACTACATTCTTTTTTTTAAAAAATTAAGCCTTTCAAAAGAGTACTTAAAACAATGAACATTTTAGTACATTAGTACTTTAAATATTGTTTTAAGATAGTTTTTTCATTGGGGATCCCCGGAAAAACTATTGATTTAAGGGTTCCGTGAGCTGACAAAGTTTGAAAACCACTGATCTACACCTTACATCCGTACAACTTGAAATCTTTAAAATCCATTTTTTAAGCATATAAAAGCAGATTATGTGTATTTATTTGCATCGAAATGTGATAAAATGTTTTTTTTGTATATTATTATATATATATATATGTATATATAGAATATGTATACATAGAATGTATGTGAATATGAATGTGTATATTAGTATGCATAAAAAAGTATTCATTTACAAATATATATATATATATATTCAAAGGCACTTTCTATATTAACCAGTAAATGAATACAAATTACTTTGTCACAATTGTGATTATGTACTTTAAAGAATATATATATATATATATATATATATATATATATATATATATATAATATATATAAAATTCTCCTGTCACAGTGTTTGTAACCAAACTCCTCCGAAACGGCTAGACCGATTCTAATGAAATTTTGTGCGTATGTTCAGTAGATCTGAGAATAGGATGTAAACTATTTTTCATTCCGATATTGCAATTAGTTAAAAAGATATTAATTAAAAACCTTAAAACGCCTAATTGTTTTACACCTGTGGGTTGTTTACTTGGCAGAACTTCCATTCCGCTTCGGCCGATCAGTGTTCCGACGTTTTCCACCATCTTAAAATTGCCATCCAATTTTTACTGTTGAAATCAGACAAAAAATAATTACAGAATCGGAAAGATCATTTATTTCGCCACAATACGGTATACTTTTTTTTGCAAAATAATGATATTTTCTATTTTTTAAGAATTTTTTAATAAAGGGTTAAAACACTGATGCGTTTTTATGCAAATTATTTCTAAATTGTTGCGTATGAATTAGTTTTCATGTTATTAAAACGATATTTTACACTAAATAACTTCAAGCCTTTCTCTTTTAGATCCAGTCATTTAAAAAATAAATTTCCCAAAACCTTTTTTTTAAAGATTTTTCAAAAAATACTCAAAATTTTAACTTAACAGTATTTTATTAACGATTGAAAATTTGAACAAGATTATACATATATATTATACATAAATATTCAAAATTTTTCACAAAATAGTTATAAACTTAAGATAACTAGTCATGATAGTATAAAGTCTCAGCCACAGTAGTACTATAGCAAACTCCTGGCCTTAGGAAGCAGGATTGCAGGTTTAAACAAAGTTTTGCGGCTAGCCAACCTTATATATATATATATATATACTAGATGTTACACGCCCGCTTTGCTGGGTATTTCATGATGTTTTATAAATTTTTACTGCTTATATATATGTATAAATTATTGATATCTAAGTCCTAGCATTAAGAATTCGATTGAATTGAAAAATATACTTATACCTGTAACTGTCACCTGTTGATAAAAAAAAAGGCAGAACTCATCTA
>BMAO01013824.1:0-19226 GCA_019973975.1 Trichonephila clavata
GGGGGACTATTTCGGCTCGAGGGTAAAATGAAAAAGGATTGCATTCTCTAGTTAGATTTTTAACACGCTTTTATAAGTTTCACTTGTTTATCTCAGAAAAGACATAAATTGTTCCATAGAAATCGATGAACATGTTAAAAAAATAATGGAAGTGCTTTATTCAATTTATTTACTGTGCTACTTTCGTATCATCTATAGCTGCAAGCATGTTTAATTTTAGAATCAGTTTAATTAGACTATATATATCACACTTTGCTACCATTTCTTTTTTTGAAATCAAAAAGGAGATTGTTTTTTGTTGAAACTCTCATCATAGCCTGCAAGTCAATGACAGCTGACTTGCATTTGTATTTACCCTTGTTGATATTCATACAAAAAAAATTGCTTACAAATATATGTTGACCAAATATAGAGAGCATTTTCTTATTATCTTGGGGGGGGGGCTTCAAAAAAACTATCAGTTACACATACGTGCAATCAATTAAGCTATCAAATATTCGTACAATCGTATCAAACTTTTTGTTTTTTAACTATTTCCTCTTTTCAATGTAAAATAGCTAACAAGAGTTATTATTATCCCACATACAAAAATGAACTCATGTACATTTCGATCAAAAAAATCAAGTGTTAATAAACTGTATTTCTTATGTCAGATTTTTTTGTCGAATTACTAGACATCTTTCGTAAAAGGTTTCAAAACCGTAACTAATTTGCGCCACATTTGATCTGGTTAACTTAAAAATATTAAAAAGCACAATCTCTTAATTTTTTAATTACATATATTAATATATTAATTGTTTTTCAAAAGCGATTTTTCGGAGGGAAAAAAGAAAGAATTCCAGTATTGTTCTTTTGTTTTTTGAAGATTACTCACTTTGCCTGGGTACTACTTTCTCCCAAAGTGTTCTCGGTCTAGCTCGGCACAGCTGCGAAAACATCGTCCATTCTCCAAATCTGGACCTTTAAAAAAAAGAAATAATTAATTGCAGTTCATGAAGAATTTATCCCGCTTGCACTCAAACGGAGAGATTAAGAAGAGTACAATAAATATTGAAACTAAAAAGACTATAGAACTGTCGGATTTGGACTAACCACATTGAGGGTCAATTTGACTCTTATAAGAAACTTAAGCCCAATCAAAGTAATTTTTATTGATAAAATTGTGTTGAAAATACAATATAAAAGAGTTTTAAAGATGTATTAGTTTTATTATGAATTTATTTAGCTTATTCTTTGTTCCCCCCCCTCCATCCTTATAGGGTTTTTTCCAGCATATAAATGACAATATACAATAAAATATATTTTATTACACAATATTCTTTAGCAGAGGTATAGATTGATTAGAAAACAAATTATAAACAGAAATAATATAAATTTGTACGCAATATGCTCCACAGTTAGATATTAGCGGAAATTTAACTGCACAGTGACAGTAGCGCATTTACCACAAACTGGTTTCTGGAAACTCTCACAGCTTGCAGAAGTTTTATTTGTCTCTTGCAACATTAAAATTATCTTTGTTTCATTTTAAGTGAATTGATTTGGGAAGGGGAAAGGCATCGTGTTGCACAAAGCACCATTTCGTATTTGTGCCATGATTGCAATAATAGATCCTAGACTTGAAATGTGTGGTAATGTACGCTTAAAATTACTGTTATAAAATAATGTATGTTACAATTATTTGTAGGCTTAAAGTTAAAAATTTCATTAAAGTTTATAAATTTTATATAAAATTAATTTTAAAGTTGAAAATATAGTAAATTCCTGGACAGGTTCCCCTCCCTCCCGGCACATTCTTTTTATATAAGATATTAATTTACAAAAATATCTGAATAGTTCAATTGTGTGTAATATATAGTGGTTATGAATTTAAAAGTTGTTGTATGTTCTAAAGTATATTAAAAGATGAATCTCAATTTAACGATTTTCCCCATAACGAACTTTTTTCGGAGTTAGCGACTTCGTTAAATAGATTCGACTGTATATCTAATATATAAAATTGTCGTGTCACAATGTTTGTAACCAAACTCCTCCGAAACGGCTTGGCGATTCTTATGAAATTGTGTGCATATATTCAATAGGTCTGAGAATAGGACGTAAACTATTTTTCTTTCCGATATTGTAGTTAGTAAAAAGATATTAATTAAAAACCTTAAAACGCCTAATTGTCTTAACCCTGGTGTTATTTCTAGCGTCGTAAACGAACAGAGGGTGAAATTTTTCGGTACTCTCGACGTTTTTAAACAGCCATCCGATTTTTGTTTTTTAAATCAGACAAAAAACAATTACAGAATCGGAAAGATCATTTTTCGCCACGATATGGTATAATTCTTTGCAAAATAATAATGTTTTCTATTTTTACATTTTTTTAAAATCGAGTTAAAACAGATACGTTTTTATGAAAAAATTTTCTAAATCGTTGCGTATGAATTTATTTTCGTGTTATTAAAACGACATTTTTTACTACATAATTCATACATTTTTCTTTTTGAATCAGTCATTTAAAAAATAAAAGGCTAAAAACTTTTTCTACGATTTTTTTAAAAAATACTAAAAATTTTAACCTAACATTAAATAACTTCTTCATTAATTAAAATTATTGTACGAAACGTTTTTTTACGTTTGTAGAATAATGTTATACAACTTATGTGTGAAGATTGAAAAAATTGCTTAAAAATTACGGATTTAAAAAATTTTTTTTTATTTTCGTAAAATACCGTTTTTGCGAGAAATAATTTCAACAGTCTTTTTTGTACATTTTTTATTAAAAAGTACTTTGTTTTTGCAATTAATGTGTGAAATTTCAAAATTTTAACGTAAAAGTTAAGCCCTCAAAAATAATTTTAAAAAAATGAAAACTTAAAAAAAAATTCTCAATTGCGCGTCAAAGTTATTCACTTTGCGTTAACTTTCTGTTTGGAAGACGGGAAAGGTTGAGGTAGTTTTGAGTCTTTTGCTGTGTAGTAAAAAGGGGAATTCCCTCATAACATTGCTAATTGGGGAGGGACGCTTATTCATATAATGCATCACAACCGATAGATTTTTTTATTCTTAAAGATTGATTTATTGAAGAACAGTGGAATATAAGAAAATATATTATAGAAAAATATAAGGAAATATTCTGAAATATATTTTTATCACATAGTATTATTTTCTTTTGAATTTTATACTGTAAATGTGTAAATAAAGGATTTTACCTTTTTTTTCGTAACTTTTTTTTAATCTAACACAAAAAAAAACGCAATAAAGAAATAACAGTCGTTTCAATAGGTAACAGTAAAAATTTTTGCATTAATTATATTGTGAAAAATTTAATCGCGTTTTTACTCCATTTTAATAAGTTTATTTGCATTACATTAAAATGTATTACATTAAATAAATATTTTTTAATTAAAGTAGTATTGTTTCCTGTAAATCATTAACCGAAATTTTTCAATCGTTATTTGTGGATTTCTTATAATTAGGATAAGTAAATCATCTGAACTAAAAATGTTCATAATTTGCTCTTTTAAAATCAGTGATTTAATAAATTTATAAATGCCAAACATCATTTAGTTCGTCACGATTCGGATTTTTTTCCCTTCAAAACAATAACACTTTGTGTATTTTATGATTCCTTCTAAAATGAATGCATTTAAATGAAAAGGATTTTCAAAAAATAAAAAAAAAAGTGCCGAAAACTATCTTTTTTTTTAAGAATTAAAAAAAAAACCTTTTTTTTACAAAACAATGATATTTTGCATATTTTATGACTTTTCTAAAATGAATCAATATCGATGTCGAACATTTAAAAAGATCTACAATTTTACTTCAAATTTAAAATAGTAGTGAAATTTCGTAATTTGAAAATGTTAAACGAGAAAGCCATAACACGCACTCACGGGCCATGCAATCACATCGTACGCGTCACACCCACACAAAAGTGCTGGTGTCAGAAAAAAAGGAAATTAACATGGAGATTAAGTTATACCCTCGGTAAAATCCCGTGCAACGCCGGGCCATGCAGCTAGTATAATATAATATAGTACAGTGGCGCACACAAAGGGGAGAGGTTCTGGGGGTCCGGACACCCCTCCAAAGCCTTTGACTTTTTTTTCGGTTGATGATAATCCTATATATATATATATATATATATATATAACGTATAATTTAATTAAGTACTTGTAATTAACAATTTGTTTTATTAATTAATTCTAATTATTAATTCAATAATTTATTTTTTACTGTTTTTTTGTTAATAAAATCAACAAAATCAGAAGAATCAATTGGTGTTGTCTTGATGTATGTTACGGGAGTTGGGGGGGGGGACTTTCAACCATGGACTCCTCCCCCTCCCTTGAAAAATTTTTGTGTGCGCTACTGATATAGTATAATATATATATAATCAGAATTTTTTTTTATCTCAAATGGATATCAAAAAACTGGATATTATCAGTGAGATGTTTTAAATTTCAAGAATGACAGAAAAAATGGCGTTTCTTACGACAGACAAGACAAATTTTCAAATTGTCTCAAATTCAAATGAGGCCCCGCTAAATACCTTCAGCGGGTCGTTAGTGGTCCTCGGGCCACGCGTTGAAGACCCTTAAATTAACGGAAGATGTTAAAATAACAACTCTTTAGGGTCATTTCCATGAAGAAAGGGATTTGATCAATCGTTGAACTGTGTTTTAGTTAAAAGCTGAAATAATATTATTAAAAGTAAATTGTGCATTGTTAAAAGTCGAGTAAGTAATACAACAATAGAGTCACTGGAATAGAAATTATTTTTTCGAAACTAATTAACAAAAGAAACAGACACTTAAGCTAATCTTTTTAAATGCAGCTATAATAATTAATGAAATAGCGGAATATAATAGCGGCATATTTTATTAATTAATAATTAACAAAATATGGGTTATTATTTTGGGTTATTATTGGGTTAAAAGTTTAATATTAAATATTTTTACGTGATGCATAAAGGTACATTATGTTATGGTTTGACAATTCTTTGTATGTATACACTTGCTGGAAAAGAATGTTCTTAAAGACGAATGAGAGAAGATAAGCTCTGAGAAAACCACTAGACTTGTTAATTCATTCCTGAAACGACTTCAGGAAGTTTTCAACACACGGGGTTATCCAATCAGCTATTAAATAGCTCATTAAAGTTATTACTAAACAGTGAACGCAGACTTTTTCACTTGATTTTTGTTGGTTTGGTTCTCAATACTTGGAATAAACTAAATAAAATATAATTTTTAAAAAAATTTCAAATTCCGGTTTTTAAAATTTTTTTCGTCGTTTTTGTAAGCAGTACTAGGTGAACGCAGACTTCTTCTTGCAAGTATATATTTTATACATACATATATGTATGTATATATATATATATATATATAAAGATCCGGCTTGGGGCCCAAGACCTGACCTTGTGGGGAGGGGGCCCAATTATTTTCCGTTACGCTACTGACGTATTGATATTTTTTTCTGATTTGTGATAATAGACAACAGCAGAGTAGCAAACATTTTATGAGTGGAACTAATTTTTAACTATATTTCATATGTTGCAAGCGAAAAATATTCGAAAAAATAGATTGTTTCAAGACGACCGGAAAGTATTCAAGTGAAAAACAAGCATGGTTCAGTAATTGTTCATGATTTGTCACGAAAGTGTTGTATTTAAAAAATACCAATATATAGATATATAAACAGGAATCATTCAATGACACATTTCCTCGAAGATCTCTTTCAAGAGGGGATAAATAGGCTTTCTTCAATAATCTTTACTACAGAAAAAAAGTGTTTTGTTAGTGGTAATATCACAGCAGTAACAAAAGCACCTTATGAAATTTATTATATATTGGTAATCGTATGAAACTGTTTACTGATGCAGAAATTGTGTGAAAGAGTGATTCTTAAATGCTTCCAATTAGACGAATTTAGGGACAAAAATAAAAAATATAAAAAATAACTAAAAGAAGCAAAATAGGAATTTTAATGTTTGGATCAATTTTCACATTTTAAATTTTTTGTTATCTTGGTCTTAAAGCATTTCTCCCCTCTCCCTCCATTTATTCTCATGTTGCGGCCTGCGTCAAATAGCTAACGTATGTATACGGCCTGGCAGAAAAAAGGTTGAGTACCCCTGCTTTAAGCTGATGAAATAGCGATTTCCGTTTCTCTCAAACAAAAGCGCATTCTTTGAACATTTCGGACATCCATTCGGAAATACACTGTTACAAAAAAAAAAAAAAAAAAAAAACATATGCATTCAGAAGAAATCGAGCTACTATCACGAAACTTGGCAGAAATTTAGTCTGGTAAGTGAAATGAAAGTAATTAAAATTTCGCCGGTCAATGAGTCAAAGGTAAGCGCGCTGTGAACATATGAGATACGCATCTGGAAGAGTTTAAAAGCATTATTGTTCGTGCTAGAGGGTTATTCGAAGGAAAAAAAACTGTCGATTTGGATGGACGGTATGGTGACGAGAGATGTCTCGGAGACAAACCGGTAACAGTATGAAAAATTGTCGGATTTTGAGAGGGGTGTATGCTAGGCCTCAGAGAGGTAGGGTGATCGAACAGGCGCATTGGTCACCTTGGCCGGAGCGATATGGTAGTAGCTCGGTGTGGCCAACAATGGGTCACGGAAGGGATAGTCTACCGCCGCGGAAGGTCAGGGCGTCCCAGAAGCCCAGATGCGTGCGATAATCACGCAATTATATAAGAACGGTCCCGTTTTTCACCTACACCGTCACTAGAATAGGTTCGACGTCATTTTCCCTCTTCCAGGCATACAATGGTATCAAGGAAAACTATTCGGATACGAGTGGCCAAAGTATGTACAAGAAGCCGACGACCATTAAGACACCTACCACTGGACCCAGATGATAGGCTGTGTAGACTGCATTTTTGCCAACCTCAGGCAAGCTGGAATGTAATCAATTGGAGGTATGTTATCCCGATTTAGTCTTAATGCTGATAACCAGCGCATACGCGTGTGGAGGTAGCCAGGCAACCAGTCCGATCCGGCATTTGTTGTCAAGAGGCATACGGAGATTATACAAGATGTGATGGTGTTGGGACACACAATTAATCCTAACCGTCATTCAACGCACTACTTTGACAACAGGCAATTACACGGATGAGATTTTAACGGCAGTTGTGCTATTTATTCTATAAAGAAGTATTTTTTATCAGCAAGGCAAAGCTCCTTCACATACTGCATGGCTCCCCAATAATGTCTTCAAGGATATGATGAAGTCCCATGGTCTACCAGATCACCACACTTCTCACCAATACAGCAAGTCTTGCTTGGAAGGCAACTGCAGTCGTCCCGAAATGCTGGAGAATGAACAACCCAGTTGCAAAGATTATGACATGATCATCCGTAGGAGGTTATAGGTGACCTCATTGATTCGTTGACACGCCGTGTTTCGGCTTGTGTAGCTGCCAGAGGTGGATTTATTGCCTACTGATTTGTAACTTTTTTCATGCCATACTAGCTGTTACCCGCCCGCTTCGCTGCGTATTCAATGACGTTTTATAAATTTTTGCTGGTTATATATAAGAATAAGTTATTGATATTTAAGTCCTGGCATTGTGAATTCGATTGTATTGAAAAATATACGCCCCTTACGCCCTCTCAACGCCACTTGGGGGTCTATTTTCACGAAACGCATTTTGTGGCGTATCTCTATTCCATGAGAGGAATCTGCTTACCAAATTTCAAGACTGTGCAACTAATAGTTTAAAAATCGGAATAATTATTTATATCTCCTTAACAACTTGTGGGTCATTTTTCCCCAAAACCATTTTGTAGTGGATATTTACTCCATGAAAGAAACATGTCTACCAATTTTCAAGCAGGTTGGTCAAGTAGTTTTAAAAAGAAAATATTTATCTATTACGCCTCTTAACTCCCCCCCCCCGCAACGCCACTTGGGGGTTATTTTCCCCAAAACCATCTTGTATCTGATACCTACTCTATGAAAGGAATCTATTTATCAAATTTTAGGACTGTGCGTCTAATAGTTTAAAAATGCAAATAATTATCTATAACGCCCCTAAGCCCCCGCAATGTCACTTGGGGGTTGATTTTCACCAAACTCATTTTGTGCGGATCTCTACTCTATTGAAAGGAATCTGCTTACCCAATTTCAAGATTGTACGTTGAATAGTTTAAAAATGGAAACAATTACTTATAACGCCCCTTTGCGGTTCGAATTTCGCAAAATCCGTTCTTAGCGGATCTCTACTCTATGAAAGGAACATGTCTACCAAATTTCAAGTCTGTAAGTTGAACAGTTCCGGAGATATTGTGATTAGTAAGTCAGTCAGTGAGTCGCTTTTCTCCTTTATATATATAGATATAAATTGTTGATATCTAAGTCGTAATTCGATTGTATTAAAAATATACTTGTCGTCTCTTGATAAAAAAAGAAAGGGCAGAACTTCTCTCTAATTTGTATTTTCTAAAATTTTCTAAAATTGAAGTATAGAATGATGTTTGCGCTTTCGTAACCCTATAACCAAGTGGATTCCCACAAAACCAATTTTTGGTGGATCTCTACTCTGGAAAATGAATATGCAAGCCAAATTTCAAATCTAAATCTAACAGGGGAAAAACGAAATTTTTACTATTCCTCCCCCCCCCCCCCCTGTAATCCCGTTGGGAGTCGTTTTCCAAAATAACCATTCTTAGCGGATTTCAATTCAACAAAAGAAAAATGCAAACCAAATTCCATTATTATAGTCCTTGTAGTTCGCAAAAAGGATTTTTTTTTTGTCAATACGCCCCAGTAACCGCTTGCTCCCCCAAGAGTTGATTTCCTTCAAATTCCTACTCTACAAAAGAAATCTGCTTATCAAATTTCAAGACTGTACGTTTAATAGTTTTAAAAATGGGGATAATTATCTTTAACGCCCCTTGAGCCCCCACAATGCCACTTGGAGATCTGTTTTCACAAAACCCATTTTGTAGGGGAACAGTACTCTCCTTGCTTACCAAATCTGAAGACTTTGCGTCTAATAAATTAAAAATGGAAAAAAATTACCTATAACGCCCCTTGAGTCCCCGCAACGCTATCTAGGGGTAGATTTTCACAAAACATGGATCTTTAATCCATGAAAGGCTTCTGATTATCATATTTCAAGACTATACGACCAGTAGTTTAAAAATGAAAATAATTATCTATAACGCCCCTTAAGCCCCGCAACGCCACTTAGGTTTCGATTTTCACGAAACCCATTTTGTAGCTTATATCTACCTTATAAGAGGAATCCGCTTACCAAATTTCAAGACTGTACGTCTTATAGTTTAAAAATTGGAATAATTATTTATATCTCCTCTTAACCCCCCCCCTCCCCGCAACACCACTTGGGGTCAATTTTCCCAAAACCCATTTTGTAACGGATATTTACTCCATGAAAGAAACATCCCTACCAATTTTCAAGCTGGTAGGTCAAGTAGTTCAAAAATGGAAACATTTATCTATCACGCCCCTTAATCCCAACGCTACTTGGGGGACTATTTTCCCCAAAACCATCTTGTATCTGATACCTACTCTATGAAAGGAATCTATTTATCAAATTTTAGGACTGTGCGTCTAATAGTTTAGAAATGCAAATAATTATCTATAACGCCCCTAAGCCCCCGCAATGTCACTTGGGGGTTGATTTTCACCAAACTCATTTTGTGCGGATCTCTACTCTATGAAAGGAATCTGCTTACCCAATTTCAAGATTGTACGTTGAATAGTTTAAAAATGGAAACAATTACTTATAACGCCCCTCAACCCCCCGTAACGCCCCTTGCGGTTCGAATTTCGCAAAATCTGTTCTTAGCTGATCTCTACTCCATAAAAGGAACATGTCTACCAAATTTCAAATCTGTAGGTTGAATAGTTCCGGAGATATCGTGATTAGTCGGTCAGTGAGTGAGTCGCTTTTCTCCTTTATATATATAGATTCTCTTAATAAAACTATATGTCCTTCTGAGTTTATAATCATTTTCTTATCCTCTTATATATCACAAACATGTTAAATCTCGTGATAGTAGCTCTTTTCCTTCTGGGTGGTGCATGAGTATTTTTTATGACAAAGTGTATTTTCAATCTTTCTCTCATAAGCAAAGTAATTTTCATTCAAAAGAAAAAAATATCCATTCTTCGAGCTTCTAAAAAGACAAACGTAGTTTCCATAACGACTTCAAAGAAGAAAACAGGGGGAAAAAATATTGATTCTAAAATTTTCAGATTTTATTAATTGACGTATTATCGCCCTTTCACTCTAGCAAAAAAAAATTTCGCAGTTCCCCCCATTAAAAAAAATCCACATCCATTGCTTCTCTTTCACCTTTATAGAAAAATCTCTCACAACAACCGTAGAAAACGACCGATGGATTTAGAATGACCACTATCCGAATTCTAAATAACTAAAAAAATCTGGTCCATGTAAGGTTATTTCCCTGGTAAACTTTATCGCCAAAAATTTGGCGCCAAACAGGGGGGCCGTGATAGGATCCTGCCTAATTTTTTTGAGTTGATCAGTACTTCTGAGCCCCCCAGAAATATTCAGAGGAGGAAAAGAGCCTTTTAAAGGAAAATGACTCGATTCAAATTATGACACAATGAATAAAAAAAACGAGAACAATAGAATCTTTATTTGCGTAATAATAATAGATAATTTTTATACGTTGTTCAGCTGTATATTTTTTCTGAATTAAACCTGAAAGTCTTTATTTTCAGATTCTAAAAGTAAACCAAAATAATAATAATAATAATTTTTACTAAATGTGTTCACATTTTAAGTTGTAAAGGGACTTTTGACACATCCTATATTTCTCCGGTTTTCATCGAAATAGGTTTCTGCTTATTTTATAAAATGCTAAGAATTTCTATCCAATTTTTAACAAACAATTCTTCCCGAACGTTTCGCAATCCACGCGTATTGAATATTGTCCTTGTCGAAATTGTGCCACGAGATGTTTTATCTAACTAGATTATGAAATAACTTCTTCCTTAAAGAATATTTGGATGAAATATAATGTAAATACATCAGAGCATTCTATGTATGTACAATAGTTATAAATTAATGATTATATTTTGTTTATTTTTCATAATATTAAAATTAG
The DNA here is from genome assembly GCA_019973975.1 of Trichonephila clavata. Taxonomy (NCBI): domain Eukaryota; kingdom Metazoa; phylum Arthropoda; class Arachnida; order Araneae; family Nephilidae; genus Trichonephila; species Trichonephila clavata. The sequence goes on from BMAO01013824.1 coordinate 11,114, forward strand.
TAATCCGTTCGAATGCAACCAATTTCATGAATTCTCTTATATCACTTAGCCATAATGAGATGTGCTACCTGATCGCGAAAATACAGTCAGAAAGGCTCAAAATACGTATATCGAAATCTGAAAATACAGAATTCAAATGTTCCATTTACTCCTGGATTCGAACGGAAGTTTGTTTTTAACTTTGACCGGGTTTCTCATAATTGCTTTTTTAAAATTTGTTTCCGTTACGTTTACAATCGTCTTGGGAAAATCTTTTTTTGATGCTGTGAATCCATCCATTTGTGAACCAGAAAAGAAGCAGCTGAATTCTGATTCATGAAATGAGAAATGATCGGGGTGAATCTAAAGGGAAGGGGGGGGGGATATTATTTTATTCCTCTAAACTCATTTTAATCACCGGAAATTAGCATCATTTTTCAATTTCATTTAATATTGGGGATAAAACATCTATTTCAATATTATAAGTTGTAAGTATTATTTATTTTTCAATATTATAAGTTGTAAGCATTATTTATGTTAAAAATTGTATAAACTTTAATTATGGATTCTAGAAGCGTAATTATCAAAAACCGAAGAGCAGTATTTTTTTACATCAAACACAACATATCGTAATCACTGTATGAAGGACACTCTGAATTAGTGTTTAACAGGTGATGGGGGAGGGGGGGGGGTGATGAAATATGGGTCAAGAGACGGCGCCAGCGAAAACGGCCTTGAAGGTCGTTCGGACAGCAGAGGCAGGTCAGCCACCAGAAGAAATTAGCCCGGGCGAATTTTGTTTTATTTAAGAGAAAAATAAGGATATAAAGTACTCAGAGCTAATTTCTAATGATTCAGGCTAAGGATAAAAAATAAGCTAACTTTCCACACTGAAAGTCCCACTTAAATAGATATGTTTCTCTTCTCACGTAATTCTGTCTATAGGCGGGTTTCAAACATATATATTATAGTGAAAGATTTCTCCGAGGAATAATACACTTTTTCCCAGCAGCAACTAGTAAATCGTTTGCTTTTCAGTTGCAACATAAAAAAATGGAGAAAGGGTAATTTCCTTTCACCAGAAACGCCCACACTTAACTCTTTTGTCACATTTTGTAAAATAATTTCCACGGAATGAGTTTTAAAAGCAGACGTAAATGAAAATTGAGGGATGTCTCACACCCTGGATTTTTTCCCCCCACCTTTAATATCTGTTCTTAGATATTCTTGGAAACGAATTTTATGTTTACTCTGTTTATTAATAATATATTAATTAAGCAATGAAGTATTGTTTTTGGTTATCATTTTTCAAGCTTCTTCGTGTTTTCGTCCCTTGTAAATAATTATCATGTAATGATTAAATAAAATGTAATGTAATTGTATATAATAATGTGAATAATTTTGATATCTTAAAAAAATATTTTTGTGTTTTTGTTTTTGAAAGTAACTTTAAAGCATTTACTCTTGATTCAAATGAGGTTTTGATTACGATAATCATTACAGCATTACATATCGTATGAAGCGCAACTTATTTTACTTGAACGCAACAATTTCTTTACCAGCGATTGCTGTTACTTTTATTATATACTGGCTGATATACCCGTTCTTTACCCCGTTCGTGATATACCCATGGGCGAATTGAAGAATCAAACAATACAGATTGAAGGATAAAGAAGTTTTTAATGAGTTAATTTTACGTGAATTGCAAATGTAACAAAAAAAAAAAAGTTTTGTGCATATCGGTGAGCTGAACAAAAAAACAAACATATTTGTTAAAATTTAAGTCTGTAGATCTAATAGCTGATAAAAAGGATTTTTTTTTTATTTATAACGCCCAGTAACTCTCTTGAGGGTCGATTTTTGAAAACACCTTCCTAAGATGATCTCTGCTCAGCAAAAGTAACACATTGTTACAAATTTTGTGTAATGAACGCTTAAAATAGTGTAAATAATTTATATCTGGATTTGTAGTACGTTAATATTACTTTCTGTTGTATTTATTTTATGTTGAAATTGTAATATTCGCAAGCAACGCCGTTCCTTACATTTGCAACCAATTTAGGGGGATACAAATTTTCTGGACTCGTAACCACGAGCTTCATTTGCGAAATGTGTCGGGACCACATTCGCCGAAAAATAACTGCATGAACCTAGTTTATAAAACCCGATAACACAGTCTAAAGGAATGCAAAGTAGCCCGTGTCGTCCAAATGGGATGGTAGTAAATACAGTCCCAGCAAACATTCATCGATCCCAGCTCAAACAATGACCTTCCGTGCAGAGGAAGCCGATGAACGTTAAATCTGTCGAGGCTCAAACATACTCCCGCTGGTGTTGAAGTTAAGAGAAGGGGGTGCCAGCTCAGGTGCCGTCCTCGTCACTTGACGATTTCTCAAAATTATGGGGTCCGTTGCCAAAAGCCATCATGTAACTGAATAGTTTGACGTTAATATTCACTCCCTCACTCACCCTGCTTAAACAATGATGACAAAAAGTTGCTGTGCAGTTCTAACCGTAGTAGCGTGTTGGCTCTGATTGACCTATGCATGCTAATTGTGTACGGTGAACCCAACTTCACGATTCAAGGATGTTTCATAGGTAAGATATGTGCTAATAAATTGGGATCAACAGGTGTTCTTTGCTGATCCCAACTGCGATTCTGCTTCTAGCAACTATAGGAGAGGAGTTTAAATTTTATTTTTACAAAATAAGAGGGAAGATAGTACACACCTAGACGAACCAAACTTACAATAGAATCGAGGGTCACATTTTCCTCTGACAGGTACAGAAAAGTTAAATTGAAATGTTAGAACCTGAACTTGTGTTGGGAAAGCGAATGTGTGTGAATGATAACAAATTTTTACACAATCAGATTTATTATCTCGATAAAGAGAAAGTGTTCAAAGTGCTCCCGTGTTTTGTTGTACAGTTCGCATAGCAAATAAGTGACTGAAACACTCTTTTGAAAATTTTCGATGTCGTATTAATTTTGTTCCGCGTGCACCTCAGCTCCTATGGTTATGAATACTGACATTTGCACTAAAGGCCTTTGCTCTAACGTGATATTGCGCCACTGAGTTGCATATAATGTCTATAGTAAAGGATTATTATATGATCACATTCTTTTTGAAGAATAATAGTTTGTTATTACAGATTATATCCTGAATATTCACAATATCTATTTAGACATTTTTATACTTATCTACATATTCGATATATATACAGATATAATAATAAAAATTATTTATTCCCCTTTAGTTTTATTTTAACCTCAGTAATATTTTATAGATAAATACAAAAATATTCCTTGGGGTTCTCTCGTAACTCTGTAGTATTTATTTTAACACGCATACTATATAACTATTTTAGTACAAATATGTTTATACTGATTACTAAGTGTTACAGTTCAGCCAATTATACTATGCTTTGAATTTGTATTTGGGTCCAGAATCTAGCAATAGCTTGTTTATTACGCCCATATTCAGTGCGAGCTATGCATTTTTGAATGCAATTTAGGTAAATTAGCTTTTCTTGTAGTGGATTTACAAATTCTATTCACTATTTTCAATAGAAATTCGTTCAGTATTATAAGCATAAAGGGGAAGGCTGGCTCTAGCCACAAAGCTGGTTAAATCCTTCTTTTGTAATAATTATTGTATATATAAGAGCTGGTCCTAAGTCGACAATGTTTATAATACTGCAGCATCCATATTTTTTAAATTACAGTAGCTTTTTCTTCATTTACGTTTAGTATTCCATCATTGATTTTTGTCTCTCTGGCAGAAAAATTATTAACTATATATATACAGTAGCGTAACGTACATTCTTGCAACCCCCGCATTGTTAGGGGAGGGGGGGTGCAGGAATCTAGGAGGCCCAAAGCCTCACTGACGCCAAACACGTATTTGGGCCTAGGGCCCCAAATCTGACTTTTCAAAGGACCCTAATATTCTCTGTTACGCCACTGTTATATATATATACACACATATAAATTATGAGCCTACTTCTGTCGCATATCCTTAAGTATCATTCTGAATGCCCTCTGGGGTATGCGTACTTCGTAGACCCCTGGCGTAGAACATTACTTTTATTTTAAATATGTTGTCATTATATATATATATATATATATATAAAATTCTTATAAGACAGTAATATAAAATTCTCATAAGCCTGGGTAACACAGAAGTTTTGCTAAAGAAATAGCATTTCCCTGAAAGCCCGCTAATGATCCCTTCCTCAATTCATCACTGAGCAGCGAGCGCCTGGTTGATTTATCGGTGGATGATAGGGACAAGGATTAGGCCGCTAACGACAAACAATTGCAACGCACCCAAATTGCGATGTAATGATATTCCATTATAAACATGAGACAAGGCTATAATTTTCTAATAATCTAATCTAAATAATTTCAATTTTCATGTGAATACAAATCAGATCTTTCCGGGGAAGAGAGGGTTGCCAGGTAATGAGCGGATAATGTCGCGATATTAGAAAGAAATTGTCAGCTGGGATCTTTCATCAATACATCAAACTCTGTTGGTTCAGATACTTTAATCGATGGCACTGTAGTTTCGGGATCTCTTGCATATAAAGGGTGTCTACATTAAAAAAAATCACCAAAAGTACCCTTTTTAGTCTCGTATGTTATAAATTCCACGGGAAAAAAAGATAGAATTACGCTGAGGAAAAAGGTCGGACGTTTGTCATTTCGTTTAAATGATCTGAATGAATTAGTTTATAGTTAAATATATTGTTGTGTCAGACACACAGAAAATGTAACATTATTTACAAATATTAAATGTTTCACCACATAGTTAAATTTTAAGTACTTTATCTAAATGTTTCAAAAACAAATCAAGATTCACTACGCAAATGTATTAAGTTTAAATAGAATTTCATTGGGGAATTGTCCAAAAGGGACTCTAATAAGAATAGGGAGGTATAGTTGTGTTTATCTTATTTTTAACATATTCTGACCGATTCCAATCCAAATGCAATATCCAATGTAATTTATCGAGTATAAAATCTTAATTACTCAGATTTTATGCAAATAATATTCTCACTCTATATTAAATACAGTATTGACGGGTCACGATTACAAAAATTTTCAAAGCTGAATATTTTTATTGATTTATAAATTTCTGATTCATGTGTATTTCTGACTGTTAGCTCTGATAGCACGAGGCAAATGTTTTTTTAAAGCGACTTTTCGAGTTTCCATTATTTAGTAACAATAGGAGACACTATTCAGGAACAAGTTGTTCTCGTGATTGAATTGAACAATTTTTTAATTAAAGAAAATTTAAGTCATTTTATTGTTATTTTTTTTAAATAAAATTACACGTTTTATTTAGTAAACCTTTTAATGACTTTGAAATGTTCCCTGTAGTTCACAAAATGGCTCAAAAGGAATGTTAAGAATAATCCATTGTCACGTGTCAAGAGTTCGAGTCCCGGTGCCACTGTAGACTCGAGGTCTAGAGGGGCACTTTAAATCCACCCAGTTTCAAAGTTCTCACTTTGTCGTGTTGTGGAAATTTGAAGAATGAGGCGCCGCTTCAGATGTCATCCTCGTTATGCGATTGAGGTTCATCACAAAAATCTCACGAAGCTCGTTGATAAAGCAGTCATCAATCAAAAAAATAATTTGGAATAAGTGCAAAATAATGTGGCTTATAAACCTCCCCCTATCTCGGGATTTTAATGCAATTTGGAACATTGGCTACTTTAGACGATTCTCTTCGTATTTCCATAAGAACAGATTACGTATTAAAAAAATTTGTGTTGGACAAAAATTATTTTAATTCATTTAACTAATTAACCCACTAACGTAACATAGCTGTTTGAGTAGTTTACATTTGGATAGTTTTCTCGAAAAAGTAATCATATCATTGACTATCATAAGTAAAAGTTTAAAAAATTAGAATTGAATGATATAATTAAGCATTGAAGTGATTACACGTGTGACAAATGTATTTGCCGACAGAAAAAAAAGCAATGGGATGAGACTTTTTTTCTCAATCATTTTAATAAAAGTTTTCTACAAATCCGTTAGAACGGAGAATCTCCATCAGAGCAACGTGACGACAAATGCATAAAACGTAACGTATGCCAGGTTTTTTGATCGCTTCTTTTGTGCAGTTGGGGATGGGTGCGGAAAAGATGGGAGGAGGAAGGGGGGGGGGAGGAGAGTCTTTGTTCGGTGAGAGAACGGGTTAAAAGTCTGAAATCTAAATTCGGATCCCCCCTCCCCCGATTGTGGTGAAATTTCGGTCAAGGTCAAAAACTGGTTAAATCATGTCAGAAATTGACCAGACGCCTCGCCGGAGGTCAACGTTCCGGATGTGCTGCACTAAGTATTTGTCGTCGTTCTGAAACTGGTTGCGGAGAAGGTATGAATATGGATAGCGAGAGAACAACCGAACGGTAATTAATATGATTGGGAGTTCATTACTCCACCCCTTCGGATACTTTGCCACCTCAGTGGCCAAGGCCATCTCGGACGTTCCCCGTCATCACCGGCTACTGGCGACTTCTGCGGAAGCCGATCCTCTTCGGGGCACAATTCACTAATGGTTCTGCGGACCACCGTTTCTCTCTGCCGAGAAAGTGAACGATTCGTAAAAACAATTAACACGCTTCGAAATTTCAAAGAATCCTGTCACACTAATATTATTATTGGAGGGTCGTTTTCCCCTTTGAACAATAAGGAGTGTGTTTAAAAAACACCCAACCACATTATAAAAAAAAATACGTACTCGGACAGAACAATCTTCACTCATTTTAAATGTTACACAAAGTTTAGCGCAGAAGTGCTGTCTAAATTTTTATCTTTTTATTAAAAGTGACAACACCCATATTTCCCACACTTATCAGCATGGACGTCTTAAGACTCTTTAAGGCCCAGGGCCCAGAGAAATCTTAAGATTTTTGAGGCCCTGGGCCCTTATGCAAAAGTAGGCCCCACCTGAAATCTTTAAAAGTAGACAGTATACAGCATACATTGTTAAATACTCGTTCAAATGGTAATTTTATACAAGTAAATGAGCACGACTCACCATCTCAAAGACCTAGGCACAAACTGGTTCGATCGATGGCCGCATTTCGACTCAATGAGTTGAATGATTGGTTATGGTATTAGGCCTATACCTAGACATGGACAACGGTCATCACATAATAATGCAGTATTACCCCTTTAGCCATTTGACATGCAGTTTGAAATTCGTTGTTTTTTGGCGAATATGTACGGGGATAATATTTTACCATTAAAATTATCCAAATCATGATCTTATTAAAACAAAGTCGAGAACGAAACGAGGCCCCCACTTAAGGTGAAGCCCTGGGACCGGGCCCAGTTGGCCCATGCCTTAAGACGTCCCTGCTTATCAGCTGTCTGCCTGTGACTGACTTCTTCTGCAAATAGGAAAATATTCCCCCATGAGAATTAGGATCACGTACAAATCACGATTTGATGGCTTCATTTGTAAACAATGCTAAACTGCATGAAATGTAAAGTCGGATATCTTTCGGGCATATTTCAATTTACAAAATTTCATAAGTACTCGTACAAATGAAAATTTTTTCTTTTCCTATTTGAAGATATTAGTTTCGTGTGCTCTATCAAAGATCTTAACAACAATCGGCGGAAGCAACGATCGCTATAATTAAAGATTTCTTCGTATTATATCTCAATAATTCTTCGCATGCCCAATCGTACAACTACTCTCTTATGCAAATTTCACACTGTTGCAGTTCTTACCTAGGCATTTTAATTCCAGTTGTCTGAGTATGTCTAAGATATTGACCTCTGAGATGTCTGGATATTATCTAATTTCTTGCAGAGTTAATTACATGGGGGACAAAAATGTTCTTTTGCGGTTTGTGGGGAAAACTAGCAGAGGCTCATAAATTATATAAACTAATGATTCTATTTTGAGTTTAAAAATATATATATACAGATTACAAGAGTAAATTCTTTAACGGTTATACTTTTTAATGGTACACTTATTCTGAAAATTTCTGACTTAGGAGCTAATCGACCCTTGCAGAAATATTGGAACTTGATGGCACCTATTGTAAAAAGTACTGTCACTACTTTTAATTAGAGAGAAAACGAATGCAATGGACTAAATTC
>BMAO01013825.1:0-21150 GCA_019973975.1 Trichonephila clavata
TGGTAATAAATTAATGTAAAAAACTTTTTAAGAACAAGCTTTTATTTAAACGCGCTAAAAAGAATAAAATACACTTTTCCTTTAAAACTTTTTTTACTATCAACTTATAACGTCATTACACAATTTATATATATAAAAGCTTTCGCAATATTTAATACTCATATTTACTTAGTTTGAATTTTTAAAAACCCAAAATCAATCAGGTCAATTATTTATTTTACTTGTTTATCTACACAGTAATCTCGCGACAAGCTTTATATCATATAAATTGTGTAATGACGTTATAAGTTGATAGTAAAAAAAGTTTTAAAGGAAAAGTTATTTATTCTTTTAGCGCGTTTAAATAAAAGCTTGTTCTTAAAAAAGTTTTTTACATTTAATTTATTTTTACTTTTTAGTTATCGCTGGACAGGTTCTCAGCCTGTTCAACTCATTGAACGCTGGTTCGCCATCCTGTTTAGCTGAATTAATTCTCGCAAAATGGTATTAGACTAAAAACACAATTCTTTTAAATCCGTAATTTTAAGCAATTTTTCAATCTTCGTGCAGATTTTGGGTAACATGTTCTACACACAAAAAAAAAAAGGTTTAGTGAGATTATCTTCATAAATGACAAAGTTATTAAATGTTTAATTAAAATTTTGACTACTTTTGAAAAACTTAAAGAATATATTATTTATTTGAAATATTTGAAGATAAGGATATATTTCTCTAACATATTAGAAGAAAATTTTAGTTGTTTATTAAAAAACTTCAAAAGGCATTTAAATATTTGTATTAATCAATAAAATGCTAAGACTCAAAACGCATTTTGTAATCAAAAAAGAAAGTTTTATCAAATAATGATAATTTTTTGCTGCACATGAATATCTTCTACGTAAGAATCTATTTTTTTTAATTGCTCAGATCATCTTTAGAAACTTGATTTTGAAAAAAATCAATAATTAAATTCAAATAAAATTAACAGATTCTATTTGTAATTAAATTTAAGGACACATATCGTAGTGTGTGTTTAGATTACTGGTGATAAAATGAGGTCTATTTAAATTACTTGTAGGCTTAAAATTAGAAAATTTCTTTAAAAAATTCCTTTATTTTATTATAAAATTATTTTTTTTAATCGAAAATATATTGCATTTCTAGATAATATTTTTCTCTTACTGTTTTCCTAGCGGATTCCTTTTGATGGGTAAGATACATAAAAAAATGATCTTTCCGATTCTGTAATATTTTTCTGAGTTTCATAGATTAAAGTTAGATAAATTATTTAAAGAATATCTTCAACACTCCATCTCAGTTTAACTTGCAGTGTTGAGAAAGGTATACAATGTACCAATCTACTTGAAAAATAGCTCTACTTTTTGTTTTGAATTTAAATCCAAGAAATAGATAGAAATTTGTAAAAAAATTGCATACGTTGTAGAAATTAGATTATTTTACGTTGTAGAAATGTAATTATTTTTTAGACAAATTGAATTAATACTGTCAATAGCGCAACGTTATGAAATTCCAGTTTGGCTGAAAACCGATTTTCGACGCCAACTTTTGTCATTGTTGTAACAATAAAATTATTACAACAATGCAAATATATCCAAGTTGGCGCCCAAAACTAGTTTAACGTTTTAATTAATATATTTTTAATTAATTGCAATATCGAATATAAATGGTCAAAACATGCATTGTCATCCAAACTAAACGTGTATACAAAATTTCAGCTCAATGGAGGAAGATATCAGCTTCAAAATTGAGTTGCAAGATTCCACCCGAACAAATTACATACATACATACATACATACATACATACATACATACATACATACATACATACATTGTAAGTTAAATAAAAGCTTTTAAAAATTTTAAAAAATAACATAAACGGGACTTAATTCTGTATCAAAAGTTTATGAACAAATTTTCATTTTTTAATTCTGGTAAATTGCTATGTTATTCATTTTTGAAATGACCTTCAGGATAAGAGATATTTAAATTTTTACAAAAACTTGAGCACTTTATCTTAGTTATTATATGAAATTACTTAAAATAACAGTGATTATATTAACATAAGGGACTGTAAATTTTGTAATAAAACAGTGATTGATAAATCTGAAGGTTAAAACACTTCTACTATTATTCAGAACATACAAAAAAAATTTCAATTATTTTCAAAACTTTTTTAGAAATCCCTGTCTTCATTTGAGCATTTAGAAAAACAGACACACACATTTCAATTAAAACGCGTTTTAAAGTATGACATCTTGCTTAAAGTAAGGGTATCTGCTTTTACTAAATACTCGTAGTTTTTGTTCTAGTGAACGGAAAATAATAAACTTTGTATTTTTGTAAAGCTAATAAGAGGGTCTATAAAATAAAATCGTAAAAAATTTGTCAATTTCTGGCAAAATTCACAATTTTAAGGTAGTCGGATACTTTAAGGCTGTTTTCACTTAATGTTAAACTTTAGAACCTGGATTTGTAATAGTTTTAGTGTTATAAAAGAACTGAAACATTAATGTTATATTCTGGCTTCTCTATCCCTATAGAGAGTGGCATATTGTATCATACTACTCATTTTTATCTAAGTTGATCCACTTTTTTTCTGGTATAAAATGGTTATTGCTATTTTTCTCTTATATCTTAATGCTAAATGACCAATCCCTCTACGAATTAAAATGAAAAAATAAGCATTTATGAAACATTTTGAAATTAAGAAAAATCTATATTTTAAACAGATGTATGAGTTACAGTGATGCGAAGTTTCATGAAAAATGAGATATTTTTCTATCTGAAAATATACTCCCTGTTTAGTTCAGGCTCTCCTACATTTGGTGAAAACAGACTCCAGTTTGATAGTCGAAAGTTTTAATACTTTGTTCGAGCTATTAATTTGGTGCAAGATTATTATTGTATATATCACTCATTTATTTTAAACTTATTTTATATTTAGACGTTTATGAACTTAATTTTAAACTATCATTCGGGATTTTTAGTTCAAACTCCTTAACATACGTTACAAATAGTTTTTGACTAATTTCGTTAGTTCAATATAATCTAAACTTTATTTCGATCAGGTATGATTTTTAAACACTGAATTGTCTATCTACCTTTTGCAGGATACAACGCATTTTAGTCAAAAAATTCAGTAGAAAAACTGTGATTTGTTGAACTGGAATAGGGTCTTTTATTGTATCCTACTATCCTAAAATTTTGAATTTTAACAAAAATTGACAAATATCTTATGGTTTTATTTTATAGACCCTCTTATTAGCTTTATAAAAATACAAAGTTTATTATTTTCCGTTAGCTAAAACAAAAACTACGAGTATTTAGTAAAGGTAGATACCCTTACTTTAAGCAAGCTGTCATACTTTAAAACGCGTTTTACTTGAAATGTGTGTGTGTTTTTTAAATGCTCAAATGGGACAGGGATATCTAAAAAAAGCTTTGAAAATAATTGAAATTTTTTGTGTATGTTCTGTATAATAGTAGAAGTGTTTTAACCTTCAGATTTATCAACCGCTGTTTTATTACAAAATTTACAGTCCCTTATGTTAATATAATCACTGTTAGTTTAAGTAATTTCATATAATAACTAAGATAAAGTGCTCTAGTTTTTGTAAAAATTTAAATATCTCTTATCCTGAAGGTCATTTCAAAAATGAATAACATTGCAACTTACCAGAATTAAAAAATTTAAAATGTGTTCATAAACTTTTGATACAGTATTAGGTCCCGTTTATGTTATTTTTTGTAAATTTTTACCAATTGTTTCCCATTTTAGTAATAATAATTTCTTTTTCTCTATTTAATTTTATAATACTTTTCTTAAAATGCCCTAAACAAATCTAAAAACAAAAACAAAAAAATCGCCATATCTCCATTTTTTTTTAAAGTAGTTACTTTAAGAAAAAAGTACAGAATTACAAATATATTTTTTTTACATCAAAACTATAGTTTAAAGTTTAAACTAATAGGGTCAAAATTTTCTAACCACTACGAATACATCAGAGAAGGAACTAACTGTCTTTATCAAATCCAGATCTTCTAATTCTTTTTCTATACATTTTCATTAAAGAATACTAGGCAAAACTTGGTTCAGAAAGGAAGCGAGAAATATACATATAAACACTGTTTTAAATTATATTATAGAGTAATCTGTAACATGGTAATGCTTACGGTAAACTGACAACTTGATTAGCCAGTTTGCTTTCGATCATGAATTGACTAAACCTGGGGTCATTCACGGGAATGACGCTGCCGTAGTTTTGTAGCGTGGAGTAGTGTCCCGAAGAGGTCGATGTTGTGGGGCAGGTTGGGGTGGTAACGAACGTGGTCGGTGAGATGACCCTCCGCTGCACTCCCCTGATCCGGAAGCGGAGTACGAGAAGCCTCGCGACTCCACGCCTTCTGGAACAAATAATCAAGGTCTGAGAAAAGATACAATCCATGCAAAACAAACGCAAAGCATTAAAAAGAGAGACATGCAGTGGAATATTTCAAACACTTTCCTGTTTATTGTCAAAAATATTTTAACGAGTGTGACTTAAGTATATCTTAAGGAAGGTAAAAGTAACATCGTAAACTCTGAATGATGCGTTCTCATCTACAAATAGAAAACCTGTAAGATTTAGAATTCGAAACACAAATACATGTCTTGAATTTATGTTTCAAATACTTTGATACATAGATTATTTATTCTTCCTTGCCTTGATACATTAGATACTGCTATACTCTACTGCATATTTCAGAATTAAAATGAAAATTTGGATTTCGGACATTCTTAAAATAAAATTTTGAAATTATGCTCTCCCTTCCATTCCAGTTGTAATAAAAAAATTAATTTAGAAGGAAGCTCGAAATTTATTTTTGAAAACTTGATTCCCTAAATAGGTAAATTAAGAAAAACGAGAATTGATATACTATAAAAGAAAATGTACCCCAACAATAGTATAAAAATTAAATGAAAAAAAAATCAAAAACAATATAGTTAATGTCGATTAAAAACAATTAAAATTAGTTTTAATGTATTAATTATACTGAAAAGGGCTTATTATTTCGGTTTTATGGTACATAAAATTGGTACATTTTATGTTATTGACCAAATAAAGTGTAAGATAATTATTAAAAATCTTTAAATGTGTGACGGATCTATCAGCGACTATATTAACTTCTGGGGGAAAATATTTCAATTCAACCAACTTTCGCCGACCAAGAAAACGTGATTATGTAAATGAAGTATATTATATAAATTCTGTTTTCGCGAGTTTGAGGGTTGGCACGTTGGAGTTGGCAAGTAGGAGTTAGCAAAGAGTTTGAGAGTTAGTTTGTTAGTTGAAGATTGAAAGATAGTGGAATTATAAAGAGGTCTTGGAGTTGTCCAGGATAACGCATTACACCAGTGAATCCAACGACATTGATCAATCCCGATAAAGATCACCTGCAAGATTCAAGTGTAGGATCCGCTGTATAAAGAGTACAGGTATAGTGAGCTTGTTTAATTAGAAGTTAGCTTTTATTAGTGTGCGACGTAGTTTATATTGAGCGTATTTAAGCTATCTTAGATTCAGTTGAGAGTCCGTAGTAGTATCCCCGTGCTATAGAATCTCACCTCCGCACTCTACTGTTTAATCACCTATCTTAATTAGATTGTTATTGTGCCTGATTGATATTTTGGTAACAATAAATTAATTAGATTGAAATCATGTCTGTTAATCATTCAGTTTCTCCCACACACCTAGCCGGTTTACAGGTAGACAAGGGGTTTCAGAGTCAAGCAGGAACCGACAGGTATTACAAATGCTAGGTTTTTTCGCATCGATATTGTCTTGTTAGCGTAATATTTGAATACCATGTTCTCTTATATTTATTGTCAAAGTTCTAAATAATATCTTTGATTAAAAATTTATCTATTTCATTTAAATTATTATTAAAGAGTCAAATTATAAATGTTAAGGAATCTATTTCGAAACATACTAAATTGCTATAATCAACTATAAGTTAATTAATCTACAGTGGTAATTAGAATTATTTTAAATACTCAGGGGGGGATTTAGGAAAAAAATGCCTATTTTAATCATCTCGTGTCACCTCCTTACTGATTATTTAAAAGTTTAATCAAATTATAAAAAAATTCTGATCTATTTCATAACTGAATAACAATAAAAATAAAATAGGTTACTGAAACAGACGTGATCTTTTTTTTACTTTAAAATATTAAACGCTTTTATAGATTTGAATATGATGCCAAGTAGATTTATAAGGACGTTTGATTTCTGTGAAATGGAGAAGTTTGATATACCTTGCTATAATAGGTTATTCCAGCGGTTCTTAAACTATAGTCCGTGGACCCCCGGGGGTCTGCAGTGCCTTTCTAGGGGGCCGTGAATGTCTCTCCTTTAATGATACGATTTCCCTCTTTTACAAACTCTGAAAGGTCTTGTGGAAAAATTGAAAGATGAGTCATCTTAAACTAGATCACTAAATATCCTCCAATGAAAAAACCCTACTAGACCATATATTTCAATCAAGAATATTAGTTCAATTTTTTTTTATTGTTTGTAACTTCATAGCTATTACTACAACATAATATTTTCAAAAAATATAGTAGAAACACGTGTGCAAAGATTAGAGGAAAGAAGAAGTGTTAAAAATGCCTTTGTGTGTAGCAGAGACAGGATTATTGAGGAACCTTTAAATCACTCAGCCATGTGTTGAGATGCAGGGAGGGGTACTCAGAATCTTGGGGTTCCGTGATGTCGAGTTGATACATATAGGAAAGCCGCGGCGATCGAAAGTTTAAGAAATGTTGGGTTATTCTATTTTTAAAAGGTTTAGAAAAGAATGGAAATGAAAGATAATTCCCTGAAGTCGTTCTATTCCTCATTTCCTTACAATCTTACCTGGCCTATGTGCTTGAAGAGTATTCAGTTTCCTAAGGCAACAGCATGCAGCAATGGGCACCACAAAGATTGTCGTCATGGAAACAGCCACGGGGATGATGAAAGACAACTTCTGGTAAAACGGAATAGCCATGTCCTCTTCTTCAAACATGGAGCTACTGACACCTAGGATAAAAGGAAGGACACAATTTCGTTATTATGCTGTTCAAAATTTATTCAAATAAACAAAGCTTATAATATAGTTTTAGATATATTTGAAATATAATTAGGTATATTTGTTAATAAGTTCAGGTGTAAAGGTGGAACAAAATTGTCCTCATTTTTCAATGTTCATAATGTTATTTTTGAATAATATAATATTTTCAATTAATTTGAATACAAGTTGTGCTTTCAATTTGTTTTCATCACAGTATCGTAGTAAAATTAATATATTCAACCTTTAATGCAATGAATCCAGATTTTTTTTAGATTTGTGGCACATCTTTCTAATTAAATTTTCCACTAGTTGTCCTGTCTGAGTAGAAATACGTCTAAATAAAAGATAAATCTTTTACAGAGTTTTTCGACGTTCCTGTGAAGAAGCCGCGGCTCCACAAGGCCTCGTGATGCATAGTTTGGGACACTTGTATTAACGTATTCTGATGAATATACTAGTTCCATCCCAAAAAGCATTTGTCCACATGTTATATTCATTAAAAAATGGACACATTCAACGTGAATAAAAGATGATCAGATATATTATTAATGCATATACACGATGTCCATGCTAGAAATATAAATAATTTAGAAAGACTATCTTGTTTTTCGAAGTACTCTTTTCCAAGGATATTATGAATTTTAATATTCGTCTGACCCTAGTTTTTAATTTTGTTGTTCTAATTCGCTTTTTTGCATTCAGTTCCAGAAAAAATCACCTTTTAGATAGAATTATATTTACTTGCTTTCGTTTTATTTAAGCTGTTAATGACATATATATATATAATAAAAATAATATATATATATAATATATATATATAATATATATATATATATATATATATAGAGAGAGAGAGAGAGAGAACTTTTTAAGAGATTAAAATCTCTATAACATTCAATATTTGTATACGAGGGTCACTCTGAAATTTTTGAGATACACCTAGGTTTTTAAAGTTATACTTATAAAATTTTAGGAGTGTTCAAAGTAGTCTCCTCCAGCATCAATGTATCTTTGTAAACGGATTTTCCACAAATTAAATGCTTCAACCATTCATTTCTTGGAATTGATGAAAAAAAATGCATTTAGAAACTCTTCTGAATGAAAACGATATCCACATAAGTTCTTTTTTAGATTAAAAAATAACCAAAAGTCCCACATAGCTAGACCGGAAAATAAGGTAGATATTCTATCACTTTAATTTATTTTTGCTTAAGAAACTCAACTGTTAGTGCTGTGGTACTGGAAGATGCATTGTCATGGTGAAGCATTAGTCCCCTAACATCCACTTCTTAGAGAAATTCTGGAAGACATGTAGTGGTATACCAGCTTGCTGTTACTGTCTTCTGTCCTTCCAACTTCATGGCTTTAACCAGTCCCGTTTTTCTGAAGAAAACATCATACATTACTTTTTCATTGCTCATTGTCTTTTCACCATTTTCGGCATGGGATCATCTTCAAAGGTCCATACTTTGCTTTCTTGACTTTTTAGAAGGTCAAAAATACTGTATGTACGTTTCATCACCCATTACAATTTTAGAAATATGAGGTGGTCACCGTCATTTAACAATTTAAGGGTTTCTTAACTGATTCTGACACACTCCTCTTTTTGGTGGGTGCTCAGTAAGATTATGGGGAACGCGACGGCAAACTACTTCTTTCACATGTAATTCTTCATGAATAACTTTGTGTATGGCTGCGGATCCAATGTTAAGTTTCTTCTGTATCATTTGGTAGGTACAGCGATTATCATCCTTTAAAATTTTTCGTATGGCAGATACATTATCCGGGATTACTGCCTACCGCGGTCTTCCTGTGTGTTGTTCATCTTGAAGAGAATTGTGACCTCCGCAAAATTCTTTAAACCATCTAAATACAGTAGCACGACATGGAAATTTGTCCCTAAATGCTAATTGCAACTGTTAAACGCGTTCGTCTTGATTTAATCCCGCTTTAAAATCAAAGGAAATCATAGCAACGATAATGTTCTCGCGTTAACTCCATTTCCTTTTCTATATAAAATTTATTCACCACTAAATAACTTGAAGTAAGTCAGTAAAAAAATCATCTACTGTGTTAAAATTCTTTGTATTTTTAAATTAAATCGTTAATTTGTTTTGTAACTTCTCGTTTGCACGTATCTCAAAAATTTCAGAATTACCCTGTATTTAGATTACACAACACGAATTACATCTTTTAAAGTTTTTCTGTTGTATATAGAAATAATTCTGCCAAAAACGAACCATCAAAAATTAAAACATTTTCTTAAGCAGATTACGTTCTATTTTCTGAAATAAAGTATACTCATTACATTTTTGTTATACGTACTTTCCTGTTCTGTGCGAAAAGTGACTACTTCAGAAGGTCCACTGTCACCATAACCATTTCTTGCAGTAACGTAAAATTTATACTGCCCACCAGCTAACAAGCCTCCGACTTTATATTCGCTCTTGAAAGGAGCCAGAGGAATCTTTAGCCAATGACCGTTTCCTTCTCGAATATGTAGCATGTATTCTGAAAAATGAAATAAAACCAATTTCAAAACTATGACTACGGTGAAAAGATTTATTTTTTGTATGACATTTTGTATGGCTCTTTTTTCAGTAGCAAAAGATATTTAACGCTGAAAGTATTTATAGAATTTGGGGCACTTTTAGTTTAATGTGTTTGATTAGTGGTTAATTTATGGGGCAATTCTAAATCTAGAATTTAAAAAAAACTTATGAGGAGAAACTTTGATAATTGTTAGGATAACAATTATTTATTTGAAACTCATACTATACGAGATATTAATTTTTAAATTTTGTACTCGTATCGAAACTGTAAACGAGTCTAAACTTTGTAACTAAGAGCTTAGTTTTACAAATATATACATCGCCAGAACCATTCGTAGGTTTCGAATTCTTAAATAATAAATAAAACGCTATAATATACGTTGTTTTTCTTGTGTTACCGTTCTTTCCTGATTCTCCCAGTAATGAATTTTTTTTAAATATACCATTGCCATTAAAAATAATCTTTTCTTATTGGAGGATAATAAAAAACTTGCACAAAATTTAAGCACTTTTTAATCCATATATAGATGCAGATACGTTATTTTAATCTATATGTCATCAGAACTTTCAGGAAATGACAGAAATCAGTGACAAAATATTCAGAATTTAAAGATAATCATGAGGCCCTGCCTTATCAATCTTGAAATATTGATATTATTACTCCTTCCTTCCAAATTCCTTATTGGACCAAGACATTTTGATAATACAATGATTTATAATAACTTTTAGCCCATTTTACTTTTTAAATTATTGTTTCAATTCCTTATTTAGATATTTCGGATAATATTAAATTAATAAAAAATATCATAAACAGAAAATTTTTTTCTCCATTTAGTTATTGGAATGTTATGAGAATTATATGTGTATATTTATTACATCCGTTTCGGTTGCTCGAATTTTCCTTAAGGTGAGTCGTTGATGTTTTAATCAAAGTATTTGGAAAGAATTTAAAACTATTTTAGGTATATTATTTATAATCAGAGAATTAAAATTAATTCTTCCGTTAAATGACTAAATTATATTCATTTGAATAGATTTAAGCTCAATACAACCGAAACTGCTTGAGACTCGTAAATAATGTGTGTACTCTTTATACAGTGAGAAGACATTAAAAAAATCATTGTCAATTAAAATTGTTTTCTTTTCAATTTTTGTGATTTAAATATCCTGTAAAAATAATGAAAAGGAATTTAAAATCCGAGCTACCCAATCGGTACATACAGAAAATTTATAAAAGTACAGTATAGTTAAAAGTTTGATTATTTGGAATAATACATTAAATTCAATAATTTTATTTCCTTGGGGCCGTTTGGGTGGCGTGGTTGGTTTGTCTCTGACCTTCTGCACCAAAGGTTGCGGGTTCGTACCCGACCCAAGTCGGTGGATTTTCATGATGCAGAAAATCGACAGCGGCTATGTCGTATGATTATACGGCATGTAAAAGATCCCTAAAGTGTCTATTTGGCTTGGGTGCTCTCGGAAAAATTAAATCCTAGTACAGGTTCGCATCTTCAGAGCTCAGGTGCCTCCCTCTGGGGAGGAAACTGGGGGCCCAAATTACTTGCGGTGATTGGTAGCCGCCTATATAATGTTGCACTAAAAAGAGATGCCAACTTTCGGGGAATGCCCAAGGTAAAACAACAATCCACAGCCCATTAGAAATTTTAAAAAAATGTTTCCTAGGGAGCAAGAATTCAAACAAAATTTATTACTGCTATATATTATAAAGCGGCTAACACAGCAGACCTTAATGTTAATAAAAATCAAATATCAAACCAAATTTAACCCAGCTAGAGTATTTTAATCAGACAGTTAAAGCTAATATAAATTTAAACATCATATATTGGGTTGGAGATAATTTATATATTAAAATTTTTTGCGTAAAAGTTCCGAATGTAGTGTTGATGTATTGCGTCATGTAAAATATTTTTTTTTTTGGTATGAATATATAGAATTTATTTCTATTTTTAGATAACTCTTACTTGTTTCTATAATTTTAAAAACATGACTGTATAGTGGCTTTTTAAAAAATTTCCTCTAAGTATAACAGTATCCCAATGAAATGTTATACTTAAAATATTTTATTGTGTATCACATGATGGATATCCAAAGAAGAAAATGTTATAAACGTTTTCAAATTTGCTTTGTTTTTCAGCATTGAACTCTCATCTAGGATGCTTTTTCATGGAAACAAATAGAGAATGAAAGGTAAAGTGATATTCTACATAAGAAAAAACTAGTTATTTCAAAAAGATTTCGAAATAATGAATTTGCATTAATATTCACTGGATTCTACTTACGTGTGGGTGAAGCTCTCTTTCTCCCTGTAGTCTCCACCCTCAAAGAAATGATCGTTTGTTGAGTGGAAAGAAGAGTGACACTAGGAACTTGGGGAGATTCTGAAAAATTCATGAAATTACATAATTTATTGACACGACTTGTAATTCATTAATTTTACATTTGAGTAAAGGGCGGATTTCTCATTTTAATAACACCAGCATTTTAATGCAAATTAATTAGAACAAAGTACAGAAGCATTTGCCCTATTTATTACTTGATTCAACTTGTACCCGCCTAGAAGCTTCTTGATCAGTAACATGGCTCACGTAAAAGGTAAAAAGATAAATGAAAACTTTATTATATATTTATTTCACACATTCAGACTCATTTCGTCATAAGATATCTTACATTCAAAAGAATTGTTACGTGTTGCATAGTCTGAAATTATTCCATCTCATAAGAATGTGATGGATTGTATTTTGTGAAAAAGATATTTAGAAACATGCTCAATATGTAACTATGAAGGGAAAATTATGTTGAAAGGGAAATATATGAATATCAATTGCTTTTAATTTTTTATGAATAAATTCTACGAGCAAATGAAAGATTGAACAAAAATTGTTCATAAAATGTTAATCCATAACACAAAAAAGTTAACTAAATTTTTGAAATAAGTATAACTCTAAATTTTTAGCATTTGAATATTGTATTTTATATATAATGTAAATATTGAAATAATGCTCATACTTTTATATTGGTGTACACACTCTCATACACACATCCATAATTTTATGCTCCGCGAAAGCTTAGAAGCATGTGATATCAGTACCATAATGAAAAATTTAAAGAAATAATTTTGTTTTTACTTTAATCTCAATTTATTAAAATAAAAACATTGGAGAAATAAATTTCAGCAACACATTATTAATCTTTGATATCACATAAAATACGGGATTATCAAAATTGTGAAAAATATAAGAAAGATTTTAAGACAATCCACAAGTTGTTCTATTTTTCAATTCCTACTCTTGTTTCACTTACTTCCTATATATATTTGTTTATATATCTCTGGTTCAAATTTTTAATCGTTAATAAAATACTTTCTATTTTACCCATTCAAGTTCAAATACATTTTTTAAAACCTGTAGTGGATCCCACTAGATCTTAATTCAGTTTTTTCAAATATTAATTCATTAATTAAATTTTATTTTTGTTATTTTAAATTTATCCTGTGTTATTTATGTTGATGCTACAACTGGCTGCAACAGATAGCGCCAGTGCGTTTTTCTAACGAAGTAGGAATTGGCTGGGAAAATTTTTTTTATATTACTTGTTTCTTTTCGCTCGTAAAAAAGCTCACAAAAAAAACTATATACCCATTAAGGAAACAAAAAACCGACACTTTTCATTTGTATTGAGACAGCAAATTCACCATAAATTGTCTTTCTGATTGAAAACTTAGTTACTATTTTAATATAAATTTTCACACACTTTCGACAGTGGGCACCCCCGCATCACGGGGGGGGGGGCCAGGATTCTAGGGGGCCCATATCCTGACCGCCGCCAATTACCTACCCTTTGTAAAATCCAACTTGGGGGCCCTAATCCTGACTTTGCAGGGGGCCCAAATGTTCTCCGTTACGCCTCTGACTATCGAAATATGAGTGTCTATTCGTACAGTAGCAAACCCCCGTTAACCCTTTTGCTTGTGGAATATATTTAAGAAAAACGTGCCAAAATAGTATTATTTTTTCTTTTAATTTTGTTTATTGTCATCGTCAAAATGCCGAAAATAGATTTTTTTTTTAAAAAAAAAACAATTTTTTAAGCGAAATTGCTATTATATTCAATATTTTTGCATATATTGGAAATGTTAATGAATTACAATAATTTTTGGTAAAATTTTAGTAAAATAAATTTAATGAATATAATTTTGAAGATAAACATAATAAACTAATACACAACAATATTATTATTTACATCAACTTTAAGGAATTTCTTGTCCCTCAAAATCCCCTGAATTTCACAAATCTCTTACAGTGTGGTATGTACGAAATGCAAAATTACAAAAATCTGACAAATGGCGCTAAGCTACCGAACTTTTCATGGGACGTATCGCCATGCATTGGAAAAATGGTAAATAACATATTATGCATTACGCGAACTGAGTCCAGGCTTCATGGGTTTGAAAGATCAATTTTTTGCCGAACTTAGCTCGGGCATTCCAAAATTGATGTATTCGTGTTGCCCGAACTGAGTTTGGACGTCACAGGTAAGGGATTAAGGAATTATTAACATTAACACACACTCATTCACTAATCAATTACAAATACCTTTTCATCTACGATATATTTCACTTTAAAGCATAGAAAAAGTACATCAAGAAAATTTTGATGACCGGTATAAGCTCCTAAGGGAGAAAAAAGTTTTTATATAAAGAATGTAACAACACCTTTATGTTGTAATATCCAATCTTACCTCCGTAAGATGTTTTGACGAGTACGGGATCTGAGGCTGGACCAATACCAGCTCTGGTCATGGCCTGCACTACGACGGTGTAACTGGAAGACTCTTGAAGACCACACACTTCGTACTCTCTAGAAGCACTGGCCTCCAGGCCTGGGTTAGCAAGGGAGAGGGAGACGGGCAGGATCTTGTAGGTGAAAGGAAGGGACTCCGTGGAGCCGTGAGACACCCTCTTGTAGCCGATGGAAAAGCCGATGATGTCGCCGTTCCACTTGTCCACAGGAGGAGGCTGAAAAATAAAATTGAATACGAACGGAAATGAACAAATAATAACATCAGAAATCAAAATTTCAGGTTATAGAAATAGTTTGATTTATAAAGCGTATAGCTTATTTAAGAACAAGATAGCAGAGGACCCACCGAAGTACTTTTGGTAGTGAAGCCTTATGTTAAATTAGCTATTGATGGGTGGCTTGGAGGCTGGAAGGCTTAGATGCTGATCGGGTTTTAAGATGGTCCCTAAGACACATGCAATTTGTGTGTATTCCCCTTGTTTCTTGTTGACAGGATGTTGTCGCATTCCTTAGTGGAGGGGGTCACAACGGCTGGTCAGCAAAGTTGAATGAACTCATAATTTGGAAGAGTCGTCGCGAAATTTGTGACTCTGCGCTTGGTTCCTGACCAATGGTTAGGCAGGACCAAAGTGCGTGCGGATGAAAAAGGGGGTAATTTGCCTCCACTTAAAAGGAGGAACCGGGACATTTCTCGGCAGATATTACGCAGATTTTACACAGATTGACAGAGATTTAGACAGAGATTTTACAGATTAGCAGAAGACCGATTACCATGATTTCAGATTAAGAGAGTTGAATATAGGCCGTCCAAGTACCACCCAGCTCCATGCCTCCGTTTCAGATAAGTGGAATGTTGTAGTAATCTTATTCATAAAATTAATAATGTATTTATTTTAACCTAGTAATGTGTTTTAAACATAATAAACGAATTTAATCTCATTGTTTTTTAATTGAGTTTTAAAGTACTAACCACTAATATGATGCAGACATAAGTTAAATTAATCGAACCTGCGTAAGTCATAATATGTTAAATTAATGAAGTAATTGTAGCGCTGCATCATCTGGTGCCGTGACCAGGATTTTGCTATACCTACTTTGGACGACATTCTTCATGAGATTTCGGGGTCGAATTATTTTTCCGCTTTAGACATGAAGTCCGCATTTAATCAAATACCACTTCATAATAGAGATAGACATAAAACGGCTTTTTCTACACCTGACGGTGATAAATACGAATTTAATAGACTTTGTTTTGGTCTTAAAAATTCCCCTAAAGCTTTTCAATCCATAGCGCAGGAAATATTAGGAGATTTACTTCACAACGGCGCTCTAGTTTACATAGATTATATAATTTTGTTTTCAAAAATAATCCAAGAACATTTCGAACTGATTAATAAAGTGTTAGAGCGTTTCGAAAATGCTAATCTTAAATTCAATCCAGCTAAGTGCCAGTTTTTAACTAAGAAATGTAAATTTTTGGGGTTTGTTGTCACACTGGAGGGTATACTCATTGATAAGGATAAGACGATCACAATTAATCAGTTTCCTGTTCCGATAGATCAGAAACAAATAAAATCTTTTTTAGGATGCTGTAATTTTTATAGAAGGTACATTAAAAATTTTGCCAAACGTACACTGCCTTTAACAAATCTTTTGCGAAAAGATACTCCTTTCGAATGGACTTCAGAAGCTCAGGCTTCATTCGATGATATTAAGAACGCTATTCTAAATCCACCTGTCTTGGCTCTACCTGATCTTGCCGCAGAATTGCAAGTCACGACTGATGCTTCTTCCTCGGGTATCGGGGCTGTTTTAGAACAGAGGTATCCTAATTCAGAAGTTAAACCTTTATATTTTTTTTTCAAAAAAGTTGAATCCTTCGCAATCTAAATACAACGCCACGGTCCTTGAATTTTTCGCAATTTACACAGCTCTAAATTTTTTTAGGCCTTTTCTTTTGGGGAGGAAGTTCAAAGTTTTTACGGATCACAAGCCTTTAGTAGGGTTCTTATCTAATAAAAATCCCTCTTCTAAAATTCTACGTTGGAAATTGTCACTTGAAGAATTTAATTATGAAATTCATTACGTAAAAGGATCTTTGAATACCGTCGCCGATCATTTATCTCGTTATGTCAACATTATTACTTTGGCTTTACCTGATTCTGGTGATCTAATACAAATGCAGAAAAACGACGAATCGTTAAAAGACATCCTACTAAAAATTAATAATAAAGAATTTAGCCCACGAATTAGCAGTTATTTTATTAATGAGGAGGGAGTGCTATGTCATTTTTCTAAGCGCCCAAATAAGTCACCCAGAACTGCCATGAGAAAACAAGTTTGTGTTCCTCATTGTCTTAAAGCGAAAGTTTTGGAATCAATTCATTCGGAATATGGAGGGCATCTTAAATTTTTTAAGACTTATCAGAGACTTAGCGAAAATTTTTTTTGGCCTAATATGTACAAGGATGCTAAGAATTTTGTTCGTTCTTGCATCAATTGTTTAACTCGAAAAAACGCTTTCAATATTCCACTAGCCCCACACCAGCCAATGGAACAGAGCCATTTGCCAGGTGAAACTTGTCATATGGATATTTTTGGTCCTTTAAAAACCACGCCTAGCGGGAATAGTTATGTCCTTTCCATGATAGATGCATTCACCAAATACATTCATATCGTTCCACTTCCTGATCTTAAGTCCAGCACCATATCTAAGGCTTTCTTTGATAATTATATTGTACACAGGGGCTGCCCTCATAAGTTGGTTGTCGATAACGCCACTTATTTTAAAAGTTCTGAGTTCCTGGAATTTTGTAGGGTCATGGGTATCCAGAAACGACATATTTCAACTTATTCAGCTCACGTAAATGGAAGAGTAGAGAAGCCAAATCAATCGCTGGCTAACATCCTTGCAGCAATCACTCATGACACAAACGACTGGGATGAACAACTCCCTCACACTATGTTAGCTTTAAATTCAGCTATTCACGAGGCCACTTTCACTTCACCCTTCTTTTTAGAACACGGCAGAGACATTCGTCTGTCGTACACATATCAAAAGAGCTCTGATACATCACAAAATACGTATGAATACGTCGAAAGACTTTTACCTTCATTAGAGAATATTTTTCAGAAAGTCCTAGATAATTTAAAAAATCAAGAAGCATCGCACATCGCTCTTAGCACAAAGAATACAAAGTCGCATCATTACGATTATCAAATTGGTTCTTTATGTTTTATCAGGACACCTAACCTTAAATCTAAATTGTCTCCAAAACTCAGACCCAAGTTCGAAGGTCCCTATAGAGTTGTAGAACGGTTTTCCAAAGTGAATTACAGAGTTCAGCATGTCGAGCATCTGAGAAAGAAATTTAACACGCATGTCAACCGAATGATTCCTTTTATAAAAGATTTAAATATTTGCATTTGAACAATTTGGATGAAACTATAACAGTAGATACAGAAAAAAAAAATGTTTGTGAGGAACAGAGATATAATTTAAGGAATCGTGTGAATTCGAATATTTAGATTAAACTTATTACAGTGTTTCAAAATAAATAGATTAAATTCATACATAAAATTTTAATGTTTACTTTGTTCATATTATTGTCGACATTTTGTTATCGAAGAAGGGTCCATGCTTATCTTAAATACTTCAAAGATTGTTGTCGGGTAGATTGTAGGAATTCATTTTGTATCAATGAGAATTAATTGTATTTTATTATGTTGGTACTTGTATAAATATCAATATTATATACATTCATGTTTTTTTTTTAAATTTGTTTTTGTCACTCATATGCTTTTGCATGTATGTTATTTCAAAATATATACTGTGGACACAAGGTACATGTCTACAATAAGTCAGGAAATATAGAGAAAGGTCTCTTGTATAACTCATAAATCAGTGAATTACTATTTTAGCTATGTGTGTAGTCCCACACATGCTCCATGTGTTTTTTTTAGTATGCTCATTCTACGTATTTTGTTATTGTGTTTCATTTATACATTATCTCTTGTGAATTTCATTGTTGCTTAGAAGTATTAAATTTTGAGCTATTAAACGTTGGTTTTATCATGTTATTATAATCAAATATATGTTTTTCTTGTTTCTTGCAACCTACTTATTGAATACTTATTGTGGATGTATTATCATTTATGTTTATTTCTGAACTTTTATTGTTTTCGCCAGTACCTTATGATAGTGTAGAAGAAAGTAGCTATTTTGCCATTATTATTCTTAATTACAATTGTGTTTTATGAATTTTAATAATATTCGAGATGGTTGTTTGTTTTATTCTGTGTTGGCCATCGCACTAGTAAAATTTTATTCACACTAAAGGAATTTCTATGATATGTTAAAGTATAGTTACTAGTATTGTGTTTCTTGTACTCTCGTTTTAGAATGTTTTTGAGTAGTTGAGTTTCAATTGTCCATAAATTGGGTATTCAGTTTTTTTTTCTTTCGGTTTGTCGATTTATGAATTTTTCTCTCTCCCTCCATGATGTACCACTCGGTATAAGTGTTGATTGATTAAGTGAAGTTAGTTTTGATTTCGTGTTTTTGGTTCATAATAATTTTTTTTATGAAAATTCTTGGTCATATTATTTAGTATTGAGGTAGATAAGTCTTGTGTTCATTCTGTACTTATGGAATTGTTTTGAATACTTAGTGGGTTAGAGCATGAAATTTTTTTTTTATAAGTTGAATTTCATTATGTGAAGAGTGTTGATTACAATTGAGTTAAGATTGTTCGTGATATATTTGAATACTGATGCGAATTATTTCCGGAAGTTATGTTTATCGAATTGTTAAAAAGGTACAGGAAATTGTTGTCATTATGGTTGTATTAGAATCTAGCGGGTTATGTGAATTATTTACGGAAGTTATGTTTAACGAAGTATTGGAAGAAGAGATACAGAGAATTGTTTTATGAGTTTGTGAATTAATATGATTATTCAGGTATTAGTTAAGTGATTTAGTAGAAATGATTGAGAATTAGAGTTTCAGTTGTCGAGTTAGTTCTGTTTTTGAGAGATAGTTATCTGTTTGTAGCGTTAGTTAATTGTTAGCGGATCGTATTGGTTATAAGGTTTTATGGCTATGTTGTTTGAGAGTCAGTATTCGAGTTGCGATAGTCGATTTTGGTGAATTAGTTATAGTAATGGGAATTAATATTTTTATTGTTGAACAAAATTTTTTTTGTGTCTGGTGTTGATGACATGCGAATCGCTCTGTTCAGTGCACAATTATAGCACTCAAAGGTTAGAGTGAAGTGTTTCGTTTTTTTTTTTTCTCGCCTTCTATTTTTTTATATATAGACTTAAAATCCATTTTTATTAATGGCCACAATTTTATAATCTCGTCTACTTTTAGTAATAAATTTTTTTGTTTCTTACCTTGGGTTTGCATCCTGATCACATGCATATTCATCGTTTTGTAATAAGGAAAATGCACGCCTAAGTTATACTATTCGTACGCAATTCTCATGGTGAATTTGTCATTCCTTTATGCTATTGGTTTTGTTGTACGTTGTATTTCAATGCATGCTTAATTTAATTAGTACTCAAGGCTCAGGGTGAATTTATAATTCCTTATGCTCATTGATTTGGTGTACGTTGCAATTTCTTATGTAATCATGCCATATTGTTATCATGTCGAATTTCGATGTTAGGTGATGCAATGTTGTGATGATTTTCTGTTTTTTGCATTATACTCATAAATAATAATAATTTTCTCATCATGTCGTTCTGCGATGATCAGTGAGAAGGAGGAGTTGGCATAATTATACAAAATATCTGTTTAACTTTCATGCCAGACATCGGAAATGTTGTTTTTACCCATTTTACTATGCATATATGTCGCGACTAAATCTGTGTCACAATCAATTTTTTAAGTATTTACTTCTTGTATCTTTATATATATATCACTTGTTTTATTTATATTACATATTAATCACTGCTGTGTTATGTACACAATTATACTGTTACAATGTTTCGTGAGTGCAATTCTTTTGTGTAAATTATGCGGTAGCCCAGATCTCATCTCAAAATTCGAAATTTTATGAATTTTTTTTTCTTTACAAGACGTTCTATTGTACTACATTTGTTTGGCAGAAACGGAGGCAGGGGATGGTCGGTGTGGTATTCAAACGAAAGTCCCGGCCCGTCAAGAAGTTAGTGGGGAGGGAGAAAGTGAAATGGAAAATAATGAGTTCACGTGTTGTGTGTGTAGAACATTTCCGTACTTATTATAATCTCTTTTGGGAGTATTTTTTTCATTAAGGTCGAGCTGGAATGCAACTCACGGACAACAGGAAGGAAAATTTTCCCCTTCGCCATGGCGTCAGGATGACAGGCCAGCCACATTCATCAGGTTCGGGAGCTGTCAAGATTGACGACCTCCAACACAAGGGAGCAGAGGAGACAAACGTTTAAAGGTTTCTACAATGCCGCGAAGTCAATAAGAGAATTCAACAATAGGCTCCCCATTAGGGCGGCTACATTCTTCCAGGGTGGTGTTTTCACCCCTCTTCAATTCGTCAAACGACAGGACATAATTGTCGTTATTTCTTCAACTTCACAACAGACTTCCTACTGCACTTGGCACTAAAAGGCTCAATCGTCGGGATCAAGGATTCCCCCTCCAGTTTTTTTTCCCTCTCCTGCAGTTGTTTTTCCAAGATTTC
>BMAO01013826.1:0-153500 GCA_019973975.1 Trichonephila clavata
CTGTCTTTAAATTTGATAAATAGATTCCTTTCGTAGAATAATGATCAGTTACAAAACGGGTTTTGTGAAAACAGACTTCTAAGTGGCATTGCGGGAGATTAAGGGGCGTAATAGATAAATATATCCGTTTTTAAACTACTTCACCTATCTGCTTGAAAATTGGTAGGTAAGTTTCTTTCATGGAGTAAATATCCGCTACAAATTGGGTTTTGAAAAAATTGACCTCCAAGGGGTGTTGCGGGGTAAGGGATTTAAGGGGCGTTATAAATAATTGTTTCCATGTTTAAACTACTCAATGTAGAATTTTGAAATTGGGTAAGCATTATTCCTTTCAGAGAGTAGAGATCCGCTACAAAATGAGTTTGGTAAAAATTGACCCCCAAGTGGCGTTGCAGGGGCTTAGGGGGCGTTATAGATAATTATTTCAATTTTTAAACTATTTGACGCACTGTCTTTAAATTGGATATAAATAGATTCCTTTCGTAGAATAATGATCAGTTACAAAACGGGTTTTGTGAAAACAGATTTCTAAGTGGCGTTGCGGGAGATTAAGGGGCGTAACAGATAAATATATCCGTTTTTGTACTACTTCCCCTACCTGCATGAAAATTGGTAGGTAAGTTTTTTCATGGAGTAAATATCCGCTACAAAATGGGTTTTGAAAAAATTGACCCCCAAAGGGTGTTGTGGGGTGGGGGATTTAAGGGGCGTTATAAATTCCGATTTTTTAACTATTAGACGTACAATCTTGAAACATAGTAAGCAGATTCCTCTCATAGAGGTAGAGATACGCTACAAAATGGGTTCCGTGAAAATTGCCCCCAAGTGGCGTTGCGGGACTTAAGGGGCGTTATATATAATTATTTTTCATTTTTAAACTATTAGACGCACAGTCTTTATATTTGATAAATAGATTTCTTTATCACACAAAACCTTCTTATAGCTGATCTCTACTCTATTAGCTATAAGAAGGTTTTGCGTGAAAACAGACCTCTAAGTGGCGTTTCGGAGGATTAAGTGGCGTAATAGATAAATATTTTCGTTTTTAAACTACTTGACCTACCTGCTTGAAAATTGGTAGGAATGTTTCTTTCATGGAGTACATATCCGTTACAAAACGGGTTTGGGGAAAATTGTCCCCAAGGGTGTTGAGGGGGGTTAAGGGCAGATATAAATTATTTCTATTTTTAAACTATTAGACGCACAGTCTTGAAATTTGGTGAGCAGATTCCTCTCATACGATAGAGATACACTACAAAATTTGTTTTGTTAAAATAGACCACTAGGTGGCGTTGCGGGGGTTCAAGGGCGTTATTGATAATTTTTTTTTGTATTTTTAATTTATTGGACGCACAAATTTTGCTAAGTAGATTCCTTTCATAGAGTGCGATTCCCCTACAAAATGGTTTTGTGAAAACAGACCCCGAAGTGGCGTTGTGGGGGCTCAAGTGGCGTTATAGATAATTATCCCCATTTTTAAAACTATTAGACGTACAGTCTTGAAATTTGATAAGCAGATTCCTTTCGTAGAGAACCGCTACAAAATGGGTTTTGCGAATATTAACTACCAAGTTTAATTTCGGGATATTAAGAAGCGTAATCGATAAATATTTCTATTTTTAAACTATTTGATCATCCTGCTTGAAAATTGGTAGGCATTTTCCTTTCATGGAATAGAGTTCCTCTAACAAAGAGTAAAACGAAAATTGACCCTAAGGATGGTTGCGAGGGTCGAGAAGAGTTACAGAAAAAAAATGCCTGTTTTTAATTGTTAGACCCATATACTTGAAATTTGTTAAGCATGTTTCTTTTGTTGAATAGGGATGCACTAACAATGTATTTTAAGTAAATCAAGTTCTGCGGAGGGGTGCAGGGGGTTACTGGGACGTATTGACACAAAAAAATCCTTTTTTCGAACTACAAGGACTATAATAATGAAATTTGGTTTGCATTTTTCTTTTGTTGAATTGAAATCCGCTAAGAGCGGTTATTTTGGAAAACGGCTCTCAACGGGATTACGGGGATATTGATAGTAAAATTTTTTTTTTTTCCTGTTAGATTTAGACTTGAAATTTGGCTTGCATGTTCAATTTACGGAGTAGAGATCCACCGAAAATTGGTTTTGCGGGAATCCACATGGTTTTTGGGTTAAGAAAGAGCAAACATCATTCTATGCTTCAATTTTAGAGATTTTTAGAAAATACAAATTAGATGAGTTCTGCCCTTTTTTTTTTATCAACAGGCGACAGTTACAGGTCTAAGTATATTTTTCAATACAATTGAATTCTTAATGCAGGACTTATATATCAATAATTTATACATATATATAAGCACTAAAAATTTATAAAACATCGTGAAATACCCAGCGAAGCGGGCGGGTAACGGCTAGTATTTTATATACAAGATTTTTTCAAAATGTATACGACCTTAAATTTTCCCGCGAAAAATTATTCAAATTGCACAGTGGGAGGTGACACCTTAATGGAAATGTTTGAATATTTTCCCCCATCGTTTAGGATTCTTATTTCTCTAAAGATGATAGGACGACTTGTGAGCTACGTCTAATTTTTTTTCAAAAGCTTGATGATTTTCTAAGGGAAGCTATTCTTAAGATTCAGCAAGTGTTTCGAGATGATGCTATGGGGAATCACAAATTAAGAAAGGGCTTCCACACGTACGTAGAGAGTGACCAGCATTCTGGGAGGTCACAAACCACTCGAAATGCAACTGTTGTTGAAAAGGTGCAAAACTCTATAATAAAGGATCGTTGTTTGACCTTACGAGAGAGTGCTGAACAAGTTGAGATCAGTTCCAAGTTTTGCACATATAATTAATTTGGGGTGATCATATGCACAGAGCGGCTGAGAAATATGTTCCCAAGCTTCTGTTGGTGGAATATAAAAATTTCGTCTTGTAGTTGCACAGGATCTACTGGACTTTAGAAACGTTGAACCTGGCTTTTTGTGACATCTCTTTATTTACAAAAAGGAAAATGCCATAGATAGGATCCTGTGTTTTCAGAGTAGAGATGAGGTAATGCAGAACGCGACTTTTTATTTTTTATTTATTTTTTATAACATTTATAAACCCCGTGCACCACCGAACGTATAACACGGGGTAAACAACACAGACAGAAGAAAGGATTACAACACAAACATCCATGCCTTCTCCGGATTCGAACCAGTCCTGCGCACCGCAGTCAGCTTCACTGACCACTATACCGTTGGCGGCTAGAACGCGACTTTGGAACGCGTTTTGAACACCTTTTCAAAAAATCCTTCCAGAAGTATTTTCGACTGTGGAAGACATGCTGGACTGTGTGTGTGAAGGCGCAATGGCTTTTGACTTTGATTAGGATCATACTACCGCAGAGTAATCAAGATATTATTTCCGGCCCAAGGTCGTTTACTTTTGGAACAGACCTTGTAATACAGGGTCGTACCCCGTATTCTACCATAATTAGTTCTTGGAATCAAATGCAATAAATTTTATGTGGGTACGTTATTTTATCTAATAAAAAGAGAATGGCGCAATTTTTTTAAAAAAAATACTTTAAAAATTATTTCAACGTGTGTGGGCACAAAACATTCCAGAACCTTTCTTTTCATTTTGGCTTCCAAAAGAATCTTTTAAGTGCTTCGAATACCAACATTAAGAATCGCCTCCATCCTGTTTCACTCAACGGAGACTTAAGCGAAAGGTGGAGAAAGACAAAAGATGATGGCTCGCTGATGGAGGACTATTTTTCCCATTTAAGATCATTACCATGGCTGCGCGATCAGAGGGAGGAATCGATATAATAAGTGGGCAGGAAAAACAAAGTGACTGTTCCCCGAAGAAACGGAGAAAAGAAGCAATTCATTAAGTCTCTTAGAGGGATTCGTAACAGCTGTCGAGTTGTGTGCCAGACAGGATGTTTCCCCTGATTAGTTTTCCGACATTGATTTTTCATTACTCTCTCTTCGAGCCAATCTTGCAAAAATGGAGAATTCCTGTAAGGTTTTGATGAATTTTTTTACAACCCTAAATGAAATGTGAATCAAATCGGTGACACATCCTACTCTCTAATTAGGCGTTTCTCTCGCCTTTTTTTCGCACCAATACGAATGTTGAGTGCTTGGGGATCGATTTGAAAGATAAATGAGCCCCTTTCTCTTTTTTCTTACTTTTTTTCTGTAGCTTTGTTGAATTGAATGTTTTTCTTTGAACTGGAAATGAAGCAGGAAAAGTCATACGGGTAATGATTGGTTTTTTTCCCACATATAAGTTGATTATTTATTGGGTTTTTGAGGCATTTTTTACGTGCGCAAATATTATAGTGATGTTTCCAATAGCCACAAACGGGACTAAAATGTTATTTGTTCTCGAGAATAAATACTTTTATAGTTGACGGAAATGACAGATTAATAGTGCCTAGAGTGAATCATCATGGAATACACTAAATTGGTTAAAATATACCAGGGGCACACCAAAAATTAGCGAATCTCTGTTTGATAAACTTATAATTCTGTGCACTTTTCTCTCAGTACGACTTCCTTACAATATTAGTTATTTTAATAATTTATTAAATAATTTGGCAACATGTCTGTTAAGTCTCCAGAATCCACCTTAGTCGCAAATCTACACACTATTCTTCTTCAATTTCAATCTTCCCAGTACATGTTCCATCCCGAACCGTCCTATCCATTTAAATGAGTTTGTGCTAACGTCTCGCATGAAACTACACGAAGATTATAGCCGCTGTAGCCGTATGTCTATAATCGCGAACTCATGGTCAGCTTTGTAGAATCGCGAATTCAAGTTCTAAGAAGTGTCGCTGAAGACCTGCTGTGTGGAGGACTGATGCGCGTTAATTCTATCGAGGCCTCAACTCCTCCCGTTGCCATGGTGAGGATTATTATTTGTATTATGTTTGGAAAAGACGTGCCATTTCAAGTGTATCGTCCTAATTTTGACAATGGCCCAAAATTACGAGGTCCATCGCCAATAGTGTTCGTGTTGCTTCAGAATGTGGCATTTAGAATCATGGTTTAAGTTAAGAAAAAGAAACCTAAAAAACATACTTCTAAGTGCAAAACGCGTCTAATTAAGACTCAATTCCACCTAACATGCTGTTTCCTTCTTTTATGTGTTATATATATATATATGATAACTTAAAATGTATCTACTCATAATCCGAATCTTTATTTATAACATCTAATTCATAAATCCTCTTATTCCGAAACGTGTCTCCATTTATCTTTTTCTAGAGTATTAAAAACGTTATATTGGTATATTACTGACTCTTTAGATCTTGAATTTTGATAGTTTATTCGCGATTCCAAGAAATACAAGACCATTAATGGTTTTCATGCACCTTAGTAATAGGGATTAATATTCCCTAAACAATGATGTGTTTTTTATAAATAACTAATTATTCCCCCTTCACCTAGACTCGGGATTGTATTGTTTATAATGAGTTTTCCCCGGTTCTTCTCTGTATATATATATATTTGAATAATCTTTCTCTTTTGTATTTTTGGCTATGTATGGGAGCCTTTTTAATTTTTCGGCCACGAACACTTAATCACCTCTGATGAAAATGTAAATGGTTCGGTGGTATAAAGCCATTGTAGAACACTTTTCTCTCTACTGAAATACCCTTAGTAACGAAGCCTTTAACAATAATCTCTGTCATTCTTTTTCCTTTTAAAAACTGACCAATCGTTCCTCTCCCCCCGTAATGATTTTCATTCAGAAAAAAAAAGTATTTACGTATTTACACCATCGATCAATTCCTATAATGAAAAAAAAAAAAAAAGGTCGCCAAATGTTTTGATATGCAGCCAATAGTAGAAAGCTAATCATACAAACGTATAAACACAATAATTTTGCTCAATCATTTTGCTACGTCTTTTTATTGAGCGATGTTTTTTAAGTACTCGGGGGGAAAATGATCGGTGATTTAATACGTAAGTACCCTGAAGACGTATTACGTAATATCGTAAAAATTGCATCTTTTTCTTTTAGAAATTCTTCCTATTTGTAATTGAGAAATAAATTTGGGTAGCTGTTTGATCGCGAACTCGTGGCACTGTCGAGTTGAAGAATCGAGTCTATTGCGAAGGAAGACCCGTCGTGTTAGAGAATCTGATACACGTTAAATATGTGAAGGCTGAAAGTTCTCACGTAATCGTGTTGTAGAAGTTCGGAGAGTATGGTGTCAGCTCAGATATCTTCCCCGTCACCAGACCGATGTTCGTCCAATAACCCTCATGTTACTGCAAAGTGTAACGGAAATGGAAAAAAAAAATCAAAGAATTACATTCGAGGGACACCTTTGCGATTAAAATAAGAAGAAAAAAAAATGTCTTAGTAAACACTGCTTTCAAATATATCTTTCTGTGAACAAATTAATAAAAAAAATCATGCAATATTTGTGTGTGGGTATGAAAACTACGTTTTGTTCTGCTGTTAGATGTTAGTTAAATGGAAAAATATGCTTCTTTTGAGCCAATTTCTGACTGTCAAACTCTATCCCCTACTGTATTTAAATATATTTATAAAAGAAAATAAAGAGACACATGTACATTTGTTTTACTAAGGACGGTTAAAGGCAATTATGCTATATGTTATAA
Organism: Trichonephila clavata; assembly: GCA_019973975.1. Taxonomy (NCBI): domain Eukaryota; kingdom Metazoa; phylum Arthropoda; class Arachnida; order Araneae; family Nephilidae; genus Trichonephila; species Trichonephila clavata. The sequence continues at coordinate 6,618 of BMAO01013826.1, forward strand.
TTTTATGCATTGTATCGAACCTTATATATTTTTTACCTCGATCAATAGAAGATATATCTATAATTTGAAATTTTTCTAATTATATATTTTTTACTAAAAATGCCATACAGATATTTACGAACTACATATGAAAGACGTCATTATGTGAACTATATAAAAGATTGGCTGAATTCAAAATGAAATTTCTACCTATCATTAATTTCAATCTCATATTAAAAAGGAAACGGTTATATGTGGTCAATAATGATAGTATCCCCAAAAGCAGAACCATAAATCGACAAAGACTTTTATCAGCACTTGCAATTTCTCTGGTAAAATTTATTTCTTAATACTAGAGTTGGGATGTCTTAAGATACTTGGAATATATCGATTATTTTTGTGAATCGTCTCTTGATCGATCGAGATTTTTCTTTTTCTTTACTATAGCGGAATGCTAAAAGTGATCATTCATGAGAATTGGGGTTGAAATGATTGTAATGAATCGAGAAACCGCGAATTTAATAAAATGATATGGAGGGAAAATTTATCTTTTGGTTTTTAGGTTTCTTCCAGTTCTTTCCTTTTTGTTTTTTGTACACTATGCCTGCAATGTTGGTTTTAATTCTCAGCTGACACAAAGTATTTCCATTTTCTTGAACACGAAAATTTTTTGATTCGGTTTAATGTTAAATTATAGTTTGCTTTACATTTAGAATTTTTACGATTATATCTCTTCTTCAAAGAAGTTAAAAGTCGTTTCCTTAAATATTAAAGAATTCTTTACAGACGTCTGCTATTTATGCAAAGATCTTGTTTTTTTTTCCACATGGGAAAAGTCTTTTATTTTCCTAAAATTCTTGTGCAGTGATCCATCACCGACGAAAGTTTGAGGGCAAAATTTTTTTTTCAACATAGGAGTCAAAACTTTATGCACAAAATTGAACACAGCATGTTTTAGCCCTTTTTTGGAAAGCAAAAATATTTCGTAAACTTTCAAATACTTTGAAAGGTATTTGGGTATTTCGCCCTGGTAATTTCTCATGTACACACTCTTTCGTTACTACTTTTAAGACGTTGGCGTGCTTTTCGTTATTATAACGCTTTAAAAGGAAAATCTGCATATTCAAAATAATAGGATTTTTGAGTAAAAATATCATTATTAGCTTACAAAAATGCTTTTGTTTATTTTGTAAATAAATATCATTTTTTTAAACTTGAGAAATGATTTAATCACCTTCATTTAAAAAAATTAACTTCAAAGAGAATGAGTTATGGGTTTGTCAAACTAAATTTGCGTATTTATGAATTAAAATTGTGTATTTACTGTTTATGTAATTTTTTAAGTATTATACATCTGGAATTTTTTTTGAAATCTCTGTAAATAGTGCATTAGGTCTATTTTAATAGATAATTTTTGATTTTAAAACTATTTCTATCATATTGCCAAATCATTTTTTTCCCGATCGCCTTTGAAATAAACCCGATATTATTTAAATTCTTTGAAACTCTTGTCGTTTTTTCAGAACCTAGATAGTAATTTCGATACTGCTTCGTAGTTTAACTTGTTATTATAGTTCATTTCTTAAAATTAAATTTTAAAACATATCTCTCTCCTATTTATACATAAAGGAATAAACTCTTTAGGCTGAAACCGCTGGAATCCATGTTTATATTGTTCCGAATTTTATGTAATGAGTGCTTAAAATAGTGTAAATTAGTGTAAATAATTTATATCTGGATATGTGTATTATGTGTGTTAATATTACTCTCTGTTGTATTTATTTAAGCTAAAATTGTGTAATTTTCTCACAAGCAATGTCGTCCTTTACATTATAATGACGATTCAATGGAAACTAAACGAAATATGGCGATAGAGCAAAGTTAGCATAATTTTGGATGACAATTTTGGCGACTTAGCACCTATGTTGGCGACCATTTTTTGGTGTGTTTGCGGCCATATGGATGCTTCTGGAAATTACTGGAGAAATTTACTAATATCATGATCTATGACGTAAGCAGATTTTTGGAGAAAAATCGTGCGTGCTATAAATAGGGGTCGCTCGTTGAAGCGGAGTTAGTATCGTTTTGATTGTTGAAGAGTCTACTAGCGATTAGTATTGTCTTGAGCTGTTGAAGAGTTGCTTCGATCTAGCGATTGCTTGTGAATACATTACGTACTTGTATTTCTAGACACTTATAGCTGTGTCTGAGTGCTGCAGAAAGTGTGAAGACCTTCTGGGATTTATTTTGCAAATTTTACTGTTGTGGCCTGCATTTCTAAGGATTATTTAACACGCTTTTATAAATTTTACTTGCATGTAACGGAATCTTTGAACTCGATTTTTACCCATTTTGAAAGGTCAGATGAATTCAAAATTTTGCACACTTGTCAAGGACCGATGACAATACAATAATTTCATAATTTTGTTCCATTGTTCCATTCCATCAGGATCGTCAGGAATCACGATAACCAGATTTGGCGACAATTCCATTTACCACATCCAGATTTGGCAACTTATTGCACATACAATTTTCAGATTTGGCGACTAATTCGATATATGTACCATTTCGAGATTTGGCGACTAATTCAGAATTTTGTGACTAAAAGATTAAGGTGCAACCCCTAAAACGAATACACACTAGTGGTTTAGAAATAAACAAAAAAAGTGTTCTTTATATGCGAAAGGGAAGGTTGGGTGTGTCAGCTGTTTCTTACCATAATATAAACAATTGTCTAGTTTTTCTGAAAATGAAAATAATAAAAAGACTCACGCATGGGAAAAAAATAATTTATGTTCTAAGTATTGAATATTTTTTATTTTTACAAAGCTATACGTTTAGAAGTGATGATACGAATTAATATTATAGCAATACGCTTAAAAGGTGATAATACGATTGACAATATTTCTTCTTAAGACACTTTGATTTGACCTGCATCTACAGAGATGGAATTTTTGAAATATAACGACACGGGACTGATCCGAGGCCCCGTAAACGGAGAGAATAGATATCCTTCAGACCCATTAATTAATATCCATTGAAGAGCAAAACTAATTCCAGCAGCTACTTAATTCCCCTTCCCCCGCTCCAAATTCCAAACTCAAGAAGAAATTCAACAATGAGTAAATGATAGTGTGAAAAACTAAAAAAAAAAACAAGCTTTTAATGTAGATCGAACTAAAAAATGAAAAATAAATTATAGTTTAAGAAAACTAAAAAACACTCTTTTTATAGTGAATCGAACCAAAAAGTAAAAAAATAATTCTTAATATAAGAATAAAATGAGATTAACGAGAAAATTAATGTCGTTGGTGTAAAAGCGTGCGGTGCTTTGTGCTACATTTTTATTCTAACTCAGCATTTCGGAATAGAACTAGTATATAAGAAATTATAACCATTAATATAGAGCATCCCACGCTTTTACCCCAATGGCGTTAATTTTCTTGTTCATCGTTTTATTCTTATATTAAGAATTATTTTTTTACTTTTTTTTCGATTCATTATAAAAGCGTGTATTTTAGTTTTTTTAAACTATAATTTTTTATCATAATAATTTCTCATAGCTCTTGTAGAGCTAATTTGCTCTTTGAGACTAATAGCATAAAATCCTGGAACACCGATATGTGTAGCAATATCCTTGAAACACACTTATAATGAATTAACTCTTCTTTGGCGATAGGTGGTCAACAATAAAGAAACTACAACCTTTGTGCAAGAATATTTCTTCCATACAATCCGGTATTAAAACAAGAAATGTATTAAGTTGTCTTGATAGAATCAAAAACATACTCAAAATCGAATTTTTAAAAAAATTTCTTTATTTTGATTTACAACATACCGTGTAAAGGAGTGTATAAACACTTAAATATATAAATAGTAGTCATTCTTTGAGTTGTCATAGACGTTGACGTAATTTTTCTTAATTTTTTCGATTGCAATTTCATAAAGAATCCATTAACGGCTGGAGATCTCACTAAGACAGTTGTTACATTGCCTGCCATGCTAAACAGAATTTACCTACTACTAACTTTTATTTCGAAATCATCTTTTAGTATTCAACTTATATTTTAACTTCATGTAACTGCATAATTTTATTATTAATGGAAACTGGCTTTTCACCTCTGGTTGGAGATGGAACCACATCTTTGATTGTTTTTAAACCGCAAATTTTCCTCTTCTGAGCGCTCAATATAAATAACAGAAAAATAGCTGTATACTATTCGAAAAATCTATTAAATAATTAAAATATTCTGTAAATAACTTTGTAAAAAAAATAAGTCTAAATAGTAAAAAAAAGACATCCATTGAGCTGTTACTAATTTTCTATATGATTAAATACTGCTACCTAGATTGGTGTACGATAATTTTATACCATCATTCGCAAAGCCGGAGCGATAAAAATTTATTGTCGAAAAACATTCCGTAGGAAATGGAAGACACAACACAGAGTAAAATTTGCAAAATAAATCTCAGAAGACCTTTATATCTTCTGCAGCTCACAGACACAACTACCAGTGTTTAAAATGCAAGCATGTTAAAGATTATTCACAAGCATCGCTCGTCCTATTGAAAAGCCGAAGTAATCGCTGGTCGACTCTTCAACAGCTCAATGCACAATACTGACCTTCAAAGGTCAAAACAATACAGACTCAGTTTTGGCGAGCCACTCCCTATTTATAGTCTGCATGTATTTTTCTTGAGATACCCGCTTACGTCATAGATCGTGAAAAAAAGTAGATTTCTCCAGTAATTTCCAGAATTATTCATATGGTTCACAACTCTTAAAAAATGATCGCCAAAAATGATGCCAACTTGCCTCTACTACCAACATTTCGCCAAGTTTCCATTGAATCGCCATTATAATGTGAAGGACGGCGTTTTTTGCGAATATTAAAATTTTAGCATAGAATAAATACAACTAAAAGTTATATTAACGTTTTACACATTCAGATATAAATTATTTACACTAATTTAAGCATTCATTACACAAAATTCGTGATAATGCGATAGCATGATTGCAGGCACGGGATACTTTAAGGAATTTTTTTTGAGGTATCCCTGTTGAACTTTTTAAACTTTTATAAAATATTTACAACACTTGTTTAGAGAAAGAAAAGAGAGACACACACATATGGAGCAATCTTTTTAAGTAAAGGGGCAGAATATGCAATATGTATTTAATTATTCTAAGGAAGAAAATTCTATGTATTTATCTCGTTTTAGATCGAGTGGTGAGTTGTAGCAGCTGCATATGTTTCAAGATAATCGTTCTTTTAAAGATTTTGGGAATACGTATTCAATAACTGATCAGTTATTGACAACCACTTCCGAAACCAGATGACCATGTTAGTAGCACTGACGGCTCCGAAATTATTGAATTTATAGACAACGCGGTATGTGAACCAGATCCGTATTAAATGGATTTACTGAGTACATGCCAGAGTAGGCTTTGATTTGTCGATGCCACAATTGGTATTGTCTGTTAAGACCCCGGGACAAATTGTAATAGGATACTCGATCATCGAATTCAATCGGTAACCGTGGTTTACAGTTACTTGCTAATGTAATGGCTGGCATGTTTAGACTGTAGTCGTTTATTTGTCGTTTTGGAATTGTGAATGAATGTTGTGTGATGATTTTATTGAAACCTGTAAAAAACACGTCAAGGACTGCGAGGTTTTGGATTAAATTATTACAATTTGAAATAAAGGTAGCCTCCATATAGCATAGGAGTTATGTTCTAAAATACTGTCGTGTTATGCGAATCCGTGTTGTATGAAATAGGGAGTGGTTACGTTGCTTATTGCCAGAAACTCATTAAATAACTCTGACTTTTAATGCCCTGTCGCTATTATTCCGAAATTTTGTATTTTGCATCTAATAAACGCAAACTAAGCCATAAAAACTGAAGATAATCGAAATAAATTACATCAAAACCACTAACATCAAAGTAACATACCAAAATAAAATGAACGCAACTAACTCAAATAATGTTTATAAATTTTGACGAAATATTGAAAATCACTTAGCTGCTTGGTCTATATTTAAAATACTCAACTTCTTTTCATTGCTAAAAACAATTATCGAAATTAAAATATACGTCACTTTTGTACCTTATTTTGTGAAAAACGTTCTGACTATACGTAATGAGCGTTGTAATGTGAGCACCTGGACTGTAAAACAGTCCTCAGTCCGATATTCTGGTCGACTTTGATGTTGGACATGGCGATGGTGGGGGTTTCTTTCTGCTTAACAGGAATCATGGGTATTGTCTGAGACGATGGCATCCAGGAGGCGTGGCAATGATTCTTCATCTGACTGCTGTAGGGATGAAATTTTTTTGGCATGGGTTAGAGCTTAGAGCTTGCTCTCTGATTGGTCGGTGATAGCGTGAACATAGACTCCTATTGGCTGCCCTGGGGGCTGGGAAGACTATACGTAACCGATGAAACTTTGCTTAAATATCTCTTATAAATGAATAGTGGTCGTGTCCTAGTGGTCACAAGCTCATCGTCGGCGTGACGTGAGTTCGAGCCCAAGTGCCATTGAAGATCTACTGTGTAGAGGAGCTGATGCTCGTTAAGGGGGTTCACCCATGTGATGGTTTCAAAAAATCAGAAATTTCTTTTCTCCATAAATTGCTCTTTTAATATGTCTAGAATACTTTGGTAAAGGGATTTTTTTTTAATTCGAAGACGTTATAAAGAAACTAGTGTTGGAAGAGCAGGTGTTCGGAGCGCTGAGTTGGCAATCGAAGGCTGCGTCTATTGCGTACAGTCGGCTTGATACCATTGACCCTTCTATGCAAATATACATTCATGCAAGTTTGTAGAGGTTTAAAAGGAAATATCTATAGTTATTGAATATTTCGTCGAGCTTGTTTTAGTTTTCGCCACCAGACATCGCCGATTGAGGGAAAATTAAGATTTTCGTTGTTTTAATCGGACTTGAAACTTAAGGTACGTTCGTAAAAACGTTTTTTTCAAAACTGTGTTTTTCAAACTTTCCTCCATCATATCTCAAGAACAGTTTGACCGAATGACATCAAATTTATAGGATAGACTCAGCATTTATATACGCACCAAATGGACTACAATCATTCCAAAGGTCAAAATATTTCTATTTTTTATAACAAAGAAACCCATGAAATTCGAAACTTTTTCTTCACAAGTCCACGAAAAAAAAAATCCAATTTTTGATATTTTCTAATCAGTATAGTCCATTTTGTGCATTTAAGCTTATAGATTAAAACGCCGTTAATTTTTTTTTCATTTTAGATAAGCCAATCAGCCGAAATCGAAGAGGAAGTGAGCGTCCTTTTTTTCGAGGCGGGTGTGTTCAGAGCGCTATAACTCACGTTCTAATGAATATTTTTGGCTAATCATTTATGTACATACTCTCAAAATACATATAAGTAAATAATAAAATACTTAAAATTCTATCTTTTTACTAATCGTCAAAAAAAATTCTCGAAAAAAGCTTGAAAAACAGGCCCTCTCATGGGTAAACCTCCTTAAATTTGTCTGAGCTCAAAGTCTCCCTGATGTGGTAGTTAGGAAAAGCTCTGGTATCATCCTCGTCACGTGACCATGGTTCAAAGTTCGAGATACGTCGCCAATAGCCATTGTGTTGCTTTTTAGTGCGACTTAATAAACATTTACACACACACCCATGTTATTATTCTTTTTCTAGACAACCATTAGAAATAAGCGTGCATCTTTTTATACGCTTTTATGTGCAATTTTTTGTTCAAGATAAGGAGAGAGATTTATTTTTAAGCGAATATTTATAAATGTGGGAATCTTATAACTGTGATTTTAACTGTATTAAACAGGAATGTTGTCTCTTACAAAAGGATTTTTAAAAAGGGTAAGAAAAAGGGGGCAACAATGTCGCATTATTCTTACAAGATAAGCCTTTAAACGTGTTAAGAAGTTACAAAAGTTACCTAAAAGAAACTCTTTACTCTGTGTGACGGACGAACCCAACTAACTGTACGCCCTAATGGAACAAAAGCAACTTCGGAGAGTTTCAACTCTTCTAACAAATAACTCCACGCCGAATTGTTATTATTTTTTTTCTGTGACTAACTACTCTTCCGATTGTCCACCGAAGGATGAAATGCGTGTTGGAAGTCCACTCTTTCTGCGCCACTGACAGGAATGGCGATGATGAATGTCTCCTCCTGAAATTTTGTGTCGCTTTTTGTTTTACTCTGTTCTTTTCTCAGTGATAGTAATGATTCCTTTGGTGTGTGTTATTTATTTTACGGTTGTAGGCACCGGGGCGTTCACTTTTGACAAAGTGTAGTTGTCTGTCAACCATATTACTCAAAATATATTGTGTTTTGTAAAACATTTTTCGAGTGGGTGAAATGTGTGATGTTTTTAAGGGGTTCACTTCTCGCAGCATTTTCTCTACCTCCGTAATGTTAAAAATGACTTGACCATTTGTAAAGTCATGAATTTTTTTTTGTACATTTATTGCTCTGTTTTTATTCTTTTGATGAGCACATTTTTTAAAAATTTTAGGTTTTTTTTATATTTATGTTTATATACGTCAAAATTTTAAAACGCTGAAAATTCTGGTACATTTTAATCCAACTACGTCATTTGTTTTTAGTGTGATTTTTTTGCATAAGCTGTTTACCTATGCCTCGTGGAAGACACCGAGCGACTTTTAACTGTTTCTGAATTCGACCGAGGAAGAATAGTTGGCTATAGGGATTGCGGATTATCGTTCTGAGAAATAGGTCAACGTGCTGGACGAAACCAAGCAACTGTGATGCGGATCTATCATCACTAGCTGCAGGAAGAAACGATGGACGATCGCTCCCACCTCGTTGCGCCGAGGTGGATTGATGCCATGACTGGCGGATTGTGCGCGTGGCAGTGATGGATCCCGAAGCTACATCACGAACCATAGTACAACAGATTCAGTCTGTTACGCATCATTCAGTGTCCGCTAGTACCATTCGACGCCGTTTGCAGCAGAGTGGAATGTCCACAAGGCGTCCATTGTTTCGTTTACCCTTGACAGAAAACCACAGGTGTTTGCGCCGCCAATAGTTTGATGAGCGGTGGATATGGACAACGGAATTGAATGGTATTGTGTTTACCGATGAATTCTGCTTCTGCTTGCAACATCACGATGTTCGGATTCGAATTTGGAGATTCCGTGGAGAGAGGCTACTGAACTGTTGCGTTATGCATCGCCACACTGGTCCTGCACCCGGTATCATGGTTTGAGGTATTGGATTTCAGTACCTCACCCCTCTAGTACGCATTGCCGACACACTGAACAACCAGAGCCACATCTTTGAGGTGTTGGAGCCCGTGGTCCTCCCATACATTCTGCGATTGCCGTCAGCCATATTCCAACAGGATATTGCACAACCGCACGCGATGTTCAAGATTTTTTCTTTACCCATCAGAATGAATTGCTTTTTTCTCCCGATCTATCGCCAATCGAAAAAGTGTGGTCCATGCTTGCACAACGACTGGCTCTGGACACGCCACCCCCTGATACACCAGATCAACTTTGGCAATATGTGGAAGCCGCATGGACTGCTGTACCCCAAGGATACATCCTAAGCCTCTTTGATTTTATGCCGAAACGTTATAACCTACAATGGCGACTACACTAACTACTGATTTTGTCGTCATCCACGCGTCGCAAGAGGCTGTAATTTTAATATCGTTTGATCTTTGTACAACATGTTACCTGCCAAATAAATTTCGCTTGGATATAACTCTGGTCCTTCTTGGTGTTGCATTTTGTGTGGCCAGCAGTGTAGATCTACTTCTTTATTTCAAAACATCGTACTTTCCTAATTCACCAATTTTACCCGATTTTTGCTTAACTTCTTAATATACGCAAACCCCCCTTTTATTCTCATCATTGACATACTGAATTTTTACGTTGACTAATAACTCCATAATTTTCTGCATCAGCTTGTATTTTCTTTAAGGAAGCTTTTCAAATTCTGCACTGTTCTTTAATTTTTGAAAAGAAAATTATTTATGTTATTTGACTACTATAGCTACATTTAAACTTCGTTAAATTATCAGTGTTTTTTGAGTTATAACCATCTTCGAGTTAAGATATTCTGTATAATCTTTGTAGAATTTTCTTTAATATTGTTTCAAGTTTATGATGATATTTTGATTCTTTGGAACGTTGATGACGTTGTATCTGTGGGCATCTGGACTGTAATCAGTCCTCAATCCCATATCGCGAGTGTCGTAGATGTGGGAACGACGTTTGTGAAGTTTTTCTTTCTGCGGAGAGGCATGTTGGCTATTGGTTGATTCCTACTAACATCCGCTTTTAAATTACTGTCGTATAAGGGCTTAGAAATTAATATGCATTTTTTAAAAATATATATATCTCAATTTATGCGCATTCCTTTCAACGCATTGGAACTTACTAGAACATTGATATTATACACAAATTCCATTGTTCCCTTGCAGAATGTATTTCGTAATCGTGTGGTATAGAGAATATTTTCAGTGCAATAAAAATGGTAACATCAGAGGAAATAGTGCTATTAATTAAATTTAGCAAGGATATTTTCGGGTAAATAACGTAAAGCCATGTAAATAGGATTTTTTTTGTTTGTTACTAGTAAGTTTCTAAAAAGTCGGATTTAAAATTTTCTCTCCCTAAGGGTTAAACATTTATCTGAGAGCGTGGTTGTGTGACACACCCTTATCTCAAATAACTTTCCATGTTTCTATTTAAGCATTTCTTTCGTGGAAACAGCTACTCGCGTAAACAAAGATTTTTGTGCCTGTTCGAAGTTTTTCGAATGCACTCATCAAATTACTACTAATGCAAAGTTGCCTTTTAACTTAATAATGTTCTCCACTCTTACCTTTTAACTGAGGGCTCTCATCGTCAAAATTTTTTTTTTTCTATTTCACTTGCAAATAAAAATGCATAGCTGTTTTTAGCACGAAGAAACCTCCATTGGTTTAATACTATGGTGCAAATAGGAAACTTTTCCAATTTTTATCTCCAGTAACTTTTTTAAAGAACAGTTGCATCAGATTGTAAGAAGAAAGGTGGGAAAATTGCGTGCGCAAATCTTACGTTATAATTCCAAGGCATCTAAATAAGAATTTTGCATTATTTAATTATTCTTAATTGAAGAAAGGATTCAAAAATGAAATGAGTTAATATAAAATTATATTCTGGTCGCTTGATTTTCGTAATCAAAATGTGGGTAATAACATTTATATAAGCCCTACAAACTCATTTTACTTAAGTGATTTAGTCTCAAAATCAAAATGTAAATGAATTCTAATTAATATTTGTATGAAAGATATTTTGGAAATTTGAAATATATTTCAAAACTTGTTTTTTGTAATTGTTGAACGAATTTATATATTGTTTAAAAGGTTATTAACTTAAACGTATTTATATATACACATTCTCACGGGGATCGAATTATCATTTGAATGCTATTCATCTTAAAAAGCTCCTTTTATTAGTATTGAATTTGTTGTGGTAAAATCTTAACGTTTAAACGAGGAAGAGAAATATTACCTTTCATGGTTAATATATGTGAGGCGAAATCTTTCCAACGTTTTCAGTTGCAAAATTGATTTATTTTTAATTCCAGAACAAAACTTTAATCTCTTCTTATGTTTTAAATGTTTAATGTGAGCATTAGTTTAAATATTCTCCAAGAAAAATTACCGCTTTAAATTTATATTATTTAATTCCTTTAAGATTTTTGCGAGGGTGTCTAGAGGGGATGTAAGCTGCTTATTCATCTTGCTCTACGAAAGTAGTTTATGCTTAAAAGAAGCAATAATAAACTTAGACTGTCTATTAGTATTTCGGAAGCAGTCTTACCACTTATAATTTTTAGCTAGTTCGCTCACGAAAATGAGTTTAAGAATTTCTTTGCCTAGGGACAATAATTACATCGCGCGCGTTTACTCCACTTTACTTTTAAGAAGATTTTATCTTCTATTTTTCTCTGTAGCAGTTCAGTAAGGGGATAATGTTTGAAATGTTTCGAGAATTCGAAAAAATATAATAGATAAATACAATATATATCGTTCCAGTTTAATGTGTTTAACGTTTGTTAAGAGGGAGAAAAACAAGTCAAAATAATCCGTCCAATTCCTTCGAGTGAACAGTGATGTGTGTTTCTGAAAATAATTGCTATAATGTACGAAGCTTCATTCAAAACATTCAAAGATTTACAAATTTTTAGTTAAATGTTGACGTAGTTGAGTGTGTTTTTATATCGAATAAAAATTTGAATGGGTTTTGTCGTGAATTTAAATTAGTGAGTACTTCAACTAATTATTTGCTTAAGATTTAGATTGTGTGTTGGAGGGATGAAGGCGTGTTTCTCACTGAAAAATCTGACTGTGTCACGATAAACTGCTTCCCCATTGGTCAGGCTTTCAATCCATCCCCGCCTCCCTATTGGGCGAGAGAAATTTCAGACACTTTTGGCAGTCAAAATCCTGATACTTTTTAATATTTTATTAACAAATAGTAATATTAACTTAATTATTTTTATTTTAATGTAGTATACATGAACTTTTAAATTTTTATAATTCAATATCTTTAATTTAATTCATGCGATAAATAAAATATCTCAAGTCCTACCAGGGTTCCTGGACGCAAGTGCTCCAAATATACCCCTAGCAACAGATTATATTTCTATTTCTATCGAGAATATTTTTTTTTTTCGTTTGGAATTTTTCCATTTGGGAGGTAAAATCAATCAAAATGTATTTTCTTAATGATAAATTATTATTTTCCTTTTTTTGAATGAGTTTATTTGTCGAATCAATATATTTAATTCCTGATTATTAAACAAATTAACTTACATTCCACTTTATCTAAATGATCCAATTTATTTTATCCCAAAAGGAAATGATTATTCGAAGAGTTAATGTAGTATTCGATGGCAATGAAGCAGCGATACTTTTTAAATTCGGTAGATTGCAATGTCCCATTGTGTTTTGTATTTTGTGTCACGTATTCTAAATGGTAATGTCGGAAATGATCGATTCATTATATTAAGGAAATGATACCAGTTAACTGTTTTTTCGATGTTGAAGCATTTGTTGCATATTTAATTTTTTTTGTTTATATATTCTTTTATGTCTGTAAAAATTAAACATATGTAATTAGAATCTACATTAGCTACTTATAAAATAAAATGACTACGAGATTTAGAATGATATTTCTTTTTTATCATTAATCTTTATATAAAATAAAGTGTTTTTGTTATTGCTCGCTATTTATTTTATTTATTAGTCGTACATTTTGTTTTTAAAGCTCGGATTGAAAATTGGTACGAAGTATTTTCTTCCTACATATTTGCATTTTAGTCTGTTCGGTTGCTTAGAGGTGCGGGGTCTCGTTAGCCCAAGGTTGCGGGTCCGATCCCGTCTGTAGTTTATTGCCTGTTTGAAAGAGAGAGAGCAAGGATGGCGAACTTCGCAATGAAATTTTACCTATACATTTTTTTAAAAATATTTGTAGAGTAGAATTCATTTTATTGTTATACCTGTCTGAGCTGAAGCCATTCTTATTTTGTCATTTTTTTTATAACTTATTTGAATGGTGTGCTAGTTCATGTAAGTGTCGTCCTCTTCACTTGACCGTGGGTCATAATTATGAATAATCCTAGTATTTTGCTGACATTAACAAACATTAATTCGCTTAGAATCGATTTTTTTAATGTTTTCCTTTTAATTTGGCACAATGTTTTTAGATTTCTCATTCCTTATATAAAATAGGAGAAAAATTTTTCGGAAATGTTATTATCGTTATTACTATTTTTTTTTAATAATTTGCTTTTCACTGATTTTCAAAGCTGTTTTTTATATAACAATTTCTGTATTAAACTTCTTTCGCTGAATGTATTCAAAGAAAACCATCCTTTGCTGTTTTTTTTAAAAATATGTATTAAAATAACTCTTATTTTTTTTTGTTTAAATTTGTTGTGGCATTTTGAGAGCGTTTGAATAAATTTCAGGTATCAAGGAATCCTAATGAAGTTTTTCTTTTCTTTTTTTGAACTTTTTTTATCGTTTGCAGTTTGTAAAGTGAATTTCAAAAGAAAGAAAAAAAATATATAATTGTGCTTGTGAATTTATTTATTTTGTTGCTTACCTACGAATGAATTATGTGTGATTTGATAAATATATATATGATTAAATTATCTTTACGAACTCTTTGCTGGGATTGTTGAAATTAGTTTTGTTAAATAAAAAATATGATCCAGGTAGTCGTGTTTTAAGACAGGTTCAAAATTACCTTAAAGATCCAGAAAACTAGGGCTTTCAAGAATTTAATGTGAACAGAGCATAAATAACAACGGTTGAATTGGTTTAATGTTTAATAACATGCATGTCAGGAAAGAGGGAAATTTAAATTATCTTTTTTACACGGTTGAGAGAAAGAAGCAGACGATTGTTTTAATTAATTTTATTCATGTTTCATTTGTTTTATATTTTTATTTTTATTTAAGATATCATGAGTATGTTTTTTATTCTTTTTATTTTAGTATTTTGTTCATGCACGAAATAAAAAAAAATTTATTTATTGAAGAAGATTTGTTCCGTTTTTATAATTAAAAATGGTGTAATCGTAATTGTGTGTGAGTGTAATCGAAACTGCACAGTATTTTACTTGATTTTATACTATCCGAGTGGCAACACCAAGTAATGTTGATTCATTTTGTTATCAATATAATGCTTATTGCTGAAAGAACTCTATGAGAAACTCATTTCTAAATGTTATTTTTTGAATTTATTCATAAATATTTGTTTTTTTTTATGAATTCATAAAAACAAAGTTAATAAGTTTACTAGTCTAACGAACTCATTCATTTGAATTAGTTGGCTATATGTAATTTGAAATGTGGTCTATTCGACTTCTGGAGTTGAATAGTCATTGCAAAATAAAAAGGAAATACTTTTTTTGGTGCCATCATATGAAATTTCATTTTCTAATTTAACTCAACGTTTTCCTTGGAATTTGTTCACTATATTTATTTCTCTTTTTCTTTGCTTTTGAAATAAACTTTGGAATACTTAAAAATAATGTTTGAAAAAATTTATTCCTTAAAAAAAATCTATATATAAATTTTATAAGGCCCAGAATTTCTGATTTAATTTTGAATTCACCTTTTCGCTTCCCTTAAAAAAATATTCCCATCATCCAAAAGTTTTAGAAAACTCGGAAAAAGCAGCCGGGTTTTTTTTCCTTGTGGGATTTAGGCAGTACTTAATTTTCGCATGGGATTCAATTTTATTTTTGGGACTGGAAGGCATTTTTAAATTCTTTTCAGTTTAAAACATTCCCTTCTATCACAGCAAATGGGAAGCTTAATATTGTGTTTGTTTATATTCTGGTACTTTCTAAATGCCCCCACTTTTTTTTTATCAAATGCATTTCTCACGGTTGAAGAACTCTGTGGATTTCATTTTTATTTCCTGGGGGAGTGCACATTTTTCCATTTTTGTAAAACCCAGCAAATCATAAAGTCTTTTTATTTCAAACTCTATGTATTTTTTCCCTACTAAAATTACTGAAGTAAATGGTTTACATGAATAATGGTCAAATATTTATATGGAAGTTTTGTATCATATGCTCGAAGTTCTTTTGCATTAGAATTTTTAGACAACCGTTTGAGCGCCATCTTGGAAAAAAAGTAGAAAAGAAATCTTTGGAAAAGAATTTTCGTAATTTCTTCTTTAATAAAGTAGGATTTTGTTCTTTTTTGACTGTAAATAAGAAAGATTTCGTATGTTGAAGAAAAGTCTTTTCTCGACATTTATTCGAATCTCATCATGGACTTTTTGCTTAGATAGTCAGGTCTTTGTGTTTAGTATTTGGGCGTTTTAAGAGACCTGCATTGGATGTGTGCGCGTGTTTTTTGAAAAACTATTTGTGTATGATTGTAAATCATTTTCAAATTGGTAAAATATGTTATTTTAAAATTTCTTAAAGCTTTGAATTGGTTTTTCTAAGGACTTAAATTTAAAATTAAAGAAGTGGCGATTTTTAATTTTTTTTTTTTTTTTTTTTGCAATATTTATTGAATTTTTTAATGATAAAGCTTACTTGTGAATATCTATTTACATCATAAACATATACAAGACATTCTTGATTTTTTTAAAAAATATTCCTTTGTTTTCTGTAAGCAACTTGGCTTTGCATTAAGATTGCATTTTTTGGAAGGAAAATCCATTTTTTTAATTAAATAATACTTTTTTTCAAAGAATTTCGAAATACTTATTTTCGTATACTGAAATATTTTTAACATTTATTTGTTATATTATTGCATGGATGTATTCAATTTTTTTTTACCTATTTCTGAATTTTTCGCCTCGTATCATTAAGTAAAAATAAATTTTTAAAAAATAACTGTCATCTTTTTATTTTTTTTTCTAAATCATTTCATAAAGTATCAGGAATGTCTACGTAACTTAAAGCTTTCTAGAAAATAACTTAGGAATTCTATTTTATAGTTTTGAATTCTGTCAATGAGTTATTGCTTATACACTCCACAAAAGTGAAATTACAACGCCAGAAATAATGTACATATCGTCATGCAAATTTTAGGAGCGATAGTGGTGAGGTGGATTTGCAAATGATTGAAAAAACAGACGAATAAAATCACATTATGAACCAATTTATCTAGTAACCAACATGCCCACACCGGGTAACTATACAGGCCTCAATCCCGCGAGACATTCTGTGAATTAGTCCATTGATAGTTGACTGAGGCAACCGTTCCCAAGCTACATCCACTGCTGTAAGCAGATCATCCTCGGTTCACTTCAAGTTCAATGAGATCCCAGAGGTGTTTGATGGGATTCAGATCTGTGGTGAGGATGCCGACCAGGGAAAGATGTTAAATCCAGTTTAGCTGTTAAGAGACTGCCGTGCGACATGCAGCCTGGCGTTATCTTGCAGGCACACGTGCTCAATAGGCGACATATCAGGCGAATAAGCTGGCCAAGGAAGAAGTTGCATGCGTTGGGCTGAACAGAAGTCTCGAACAGTCTTTGCAACATGTAGGCGTGCATCATCCTGCTGAAAGATAGCTCCAGGGATGCCTTGAAGGAAGGGAACGACTTCGGGCTTTAGCACTTCACGGATGTACCTGTTGTTATTGAGATTACCCTCAATTCGTAGAAAATTGGATCGTCCATGATACGAAATCGCACCCCAAACCATAACTCCGAGTGTTAGGCTACTATGTCGTTCGATAACGCACTCTAGAAGGCAGCGTTCACCGGCATAGCGTTTAACACGAATGCGGCCATCATGGTCCCACAAATTGAAGCGTGATTCACCTGAAAAGACAACTTGGTGCCAATCAGCTTGCCAGACTCTGTGCTCATGAGCCCATTTCAGACGAAGCTGTTTATGTTTTGCCGTGAGGGGGGGGGGTCCTGTGTAAAGGCACCCTTGCACGCAATCCACAGTGCAGCAGACGGCGACGAATTGACAAAGCCAACATTAGTACACCTGTAGCAGTAGACCAACGTGCTGCCAACTGCCTGGAGGAATCTGTACGGTCATTCACCGCCATGCGGAGCAGGTGTCGTATCGTCGCGCGCTGACGTCACCTTCCGTCGTCCACTGCCAGTTTTTCGGTACTCGTCGGTCCACTGCTTCTAAACTAGCATCACTGGAATTTTTCCGCTGCAAACGAGCTCCTATTGCGCGATAGGAAAATCCTCCTTCTCGAAGGCCGATAATCCTCCCCCGTTCAAACTCCGTCAGTTGTTGGAATTTCTCCTTATTTCGTCGTGGAGGCATACTTAGGTCTCACTAAACGTTCGCTACTAACAAATAATCATTAACTATTTCAACGTCCCGCTACAGCCCTCTATTTATACGCTTTCAGCATCAGTTCAGAGGGCGTTGCGCATGCCATGCATGTGCGGTGGCTCTAAAATTTTACTATTTTACGTAACATCTTATCTATATATATAAAGGAGAAAAGCGACTGACTGACTAATCACGATATCTCTGGAACTATTCAACCTACAGACTTGAAATTTGGTAGACATGTTCCTTTCATAGAGTAGACATCAGCTAAGAACGGATTTTCCGAAATTCGAAACGCAAGGGGCGTTACGGGGGGTTAAGGGGCGTTATAAATGATTGTTTCTATGTTTAAACTACTCAATGTACAATTTTGAAATTAGGTAAGCAGATTCCTTTCATACAGTAAAGATCCGCTACGAAATAAGTTTGGTGAAAATCGCCCCTAAGTGGCGTTGTTGGGGCTTAGGGGGTGTTATAGATAATTATTTCCATTTTTAAACTATTTGAGGCACTGTCTTTAAATTTGATAAATAGATCCCTTTCGTAAAATAATGATCAGTTAAAAAACAGGTTTTGTGAAAACAGACTTCTAAGTGGCGTTGCGGGGGATTAAGAGGCGTAATAGATAAATATATCCGTTTTTAAAATTCTTCACCTACCTGCTTGAAATTGGTAAGTAAGTTTCTTTAATGGAGTAAATATCCGCTACAAAATGGGTTTGGGAAAATTGACCCCCAAGGGGTGTTGCGGGGGCGGGGGGGGTTTAAGGGGCGTTATAAATTCCAATTTTTAAGTTATTAGACGTACAGTCTTGAAACTTAGTAAGCAGATTACTCTCATAGGGTAGAGATCAGCTACAAGATGGATTTCGTGAAAATTGCCCCCAAGTGGCGTTGCGGGAATTAAGGGGCGTTATAGATAATTATTTCCATTTTTAAACTATTAGACGCACATTCTTTATATTTGATAGATTTCTTTCATAGAGTAGAGATCAGCTATAAGAAGGTTTTGTGAAAACAGACCTCTAAATGGCGTTGTGGGGGATTAAGTGACGTAAGAGATAAATAATTTCGTTTTTAAACTACTTGACCTACCTGCTTGAAAATTGGTAGGAATGTTTCTTTCATGGAGTAAATATCCGCTACAAAACGGGTTTGGGGAAAATCGACCCCAAGGGGTGTTGCGGGGGTTAAGGGCAGATATAAATAATTATTTCTATTTTTAAGCTACTAGACGCACAGTCTTGAAATTTGATAAGCAGATTCCTCTCAGAGGATAGAGATACACTACAAAATGTGTTTTGTGAAAATTGACCCCTAGGTGGCGTTGCGGGGGCTCAAGGGGCGTTATTGATAAAAAAGAATTTGTATTTTTTATTTATTGGAAGCACAGACTTCAAATTTTGCTAAACAGATTCCTTTCATAGAGTTCAATTCCCCTACAAAATGGGTTTTGTGAAAACAGACCCCGAAGGGGCGTTGCGGGGGCTCAAGTGGCGTTATACGTAATTATCCCCATTTTTAAACCATTAGACGTACAGTCCTGAAATTTGATAAGCAGATTCCTTTCGTAAAGTAGAAAACCACTACAAAATGGGTTTCGTGAATATCAACTACCAAGTTTGATTTCAGATGATTAAGAGGCGTAATCGATAAATATTCCCATTTTTAAACTGTTTGATCATCCTGCTTGAAAAGTGGTAGCCATGTTCCTTTCAAGGAATAGAGTTCCTCTAACAAAGAGTGAAACGAAAATTGACCCCTAAGGATGTTTGCGAGGGGTCAAGAGGAGTTACAGAAAAAAATTAATGTTTTTAATTGTTAGACCCATATACTTGAAATTTGTTTAGCATGTTTCTTTTGTTGAATAGAGATCCACTAAGAATGTATTTTAAGCAAATCAAGTTCTTAAGGGGGGGGGTGCAGGGGGTTACTGGGACGTATTGACAAAAAAATTACTTTTTTTTCGAGCTACAAGGACTATAATAATGAAATTTTGTTTGCATTTTTCTTTTGTTGAATTGAAATCCTCTAAGAGCGGTTATTTTGGAAAACGGCTCTCAACGGGATTACGGGGATATTGATAGTAAAACTTTTTTTTCCCTGTTAGTTTTAGACTTGAAATTTGGCTTGCATGTTCAATTTACGGAGTAGAGATCCACCGAAAATTGGTTTTGCGGGAATCCACTTGGTTTTTGGGTTACGAAAGAGCAAACATCATTCTATACTTCAATTTTAGAGACTTTTAGAAATACAAATTAGGTGAGTTTTGCCCTTTTTTTTTATCGACAGGCGACAGTTACAGGTATAAGTATATTTTTCAATACAATCGAATTCTTAATGCAGGACTTAGATATCAATAATTTATACATATATATATATATATATATAAGCAGTAAAAAATTATAAAACATCATAAAATACCCAGCGAAGCGGGTGGGTAACGGCTAGTAATTTATATTTGCTGCAAAATTCATTTTATTCTGATGATTCTTTCATGGTGTTGCATTTTTTACAAACAGCAGTGTATATATTTGGACTTTGCCGATTTTTTTTTGACTAATGTAAAATTCATTTCCTTTATACATTTGTGATTTTCATCAAAAAATATTTATGCTGTTTTTTAATTTCTCTTAAGAATTCTTTATTAAACGTTTCTTTTATGCCAAATTTGTATTGAAATCTAGCCAAAAACAAAACCGTGACCCTATCAAAGTAGAATGAAATTTCTTTATAGATGGACAGTTTCACACACGCCTAAAATTCATTCAAAAAGAGCATCTAAAATATTATTCTTACACGTTATTAAATAATTTTAAAGCGTTCTTTATTCTGTTCCGTGATGAATTCTTTCTTAATTTCATTTTTAGATTTCTTTTTCAATTTTTACTATTAGTTCCCACTATCTCCCTATTTACTACACACACATATATATTTGCTCTAGTATTTCTATGGCTAAATCTATTCTATCATGACTATAGTTATCTTCGGTATAAAACTATTTTGTACATTTTTGTAATATATATATTGTTTAAATTTTCAATCGTTGATAAAATACTTTTTATTCGTCCACACACACACACACATACACACATTCACGTTCAAATACATTTTTTTAAAACTTGTAATGGATGGCACTTGATGTTAATACGGTTTTTTTCAAATAATAATTCATTAATGAATTTTTAAAATTTTTTTTATTCTGCGTTATTTCTGACGAAGTTAGATTTATTTGCAACAGATGGCGCCAGTAAGTTTTTCTAACAAATTAGGATTTGACTGATTTTTTTTTTTAAATATTGGATCTTATATTTAGACTTGTGTATGTAATCTAATGGTTTAAAGAAAACCATATCGAAAGAAAGTATTCATTTTTATTAATTTTTAGATGAAATTCCGCACAATAGGTGGCTACTTGTTTTGGTGTTGTCACGACAGTTGACAATTGTTACACGTTTAGATAGGGCTAAATGTGACCTAGATGAAAATCATTCATCTTAATTATCTTCGAATTTACCAAATTAGTGCTTTAAGCTTGTGACATAACTTCCATAAGCTTAGAAATTATGAGCAGTTCCCTTCAATGTGGGGTTCACGTACCCCAGTGGCTACGCAAAGTGATACTTAGGAGGTACGCTTAAGAAATAGTCTCACGATTACTTGCAAGGGCTTGATCATGTATCATGTGAGTGAGAAGTTCTCTCATTGTTCGCTGTGTCTGGTTTCACGTGCCTAGGGAGGTCCATATCACAAATACATCGGCTTTGTGACGTTTGGGATAAGTAATGGTAGCTCAAAGATTAAGAAATTAACTAATTGATTTATTTACGTCACAACCATCAATTACAATATACAGTCGAACCGCCATATTACGAACCTCTATATTGCTAATTTTTCTATGTAGCGAACTTTTTCTGGAACCAAGAACATTTCATGGTTTTCTTCGTAAAATAACCTCCCAATAGAGCAAAGTGCATTTTCTAAGTAACGAACTTTTTCTCTTTTGATTCAATTTCTTCTCCCTATTTCTGGACATTTCAAGTTATTCTCTCTTTTATCACGTTTTTAGTGGTTTAGTTATAAAATAACGTATGTTTAAAATTACTTGTGTACTTTAAATTAGAAAATATCCTTAAAATATTCATTAATTTTTTTTAAAAAAAAACTATTTTTTTTTTAATGTTGAAAATACAGTGTATTCCTCAACGTTCTTTTTTCTTGTTTTCTCTGCAGTTTTTCTCTTTTTGATGGGTAAAAATATATATATAAAGTAAATAGGTAAAATGTGTATATAAAATAAATTTACAAAAAAAGTGTGAATAATTACTTTTTTAATATATAGTGTTTATGAATTTAAAAATTGTTTTGTGTGGTTTATAATGTATATTGAAAGGTGAACCTCTATATAAGAAATTTTCCATATAACGAACTTTTTTTCGGGATTTAGAAAATTTGATAAATAGAGGTTCGACTGTATTTAATTTAAATATAAGTTATTCATGCTATTTTTTCTTTCAATTCTTCAGAAAAGGGTGAGGGAGGAGGCAAACACAACTGAACTTCTCAGGGTTTGATCCTCACCACTGACGGGGTGGCGGATCGTTGCTGACACCTCGAATTACATTCGGAGTTCCGGCTTGCACGTGTTAGCCGTTGGGTTTCTCATGTTCATCGGTTTCGGTGTGGCATAGGATGAAAGGACCCCGCAATACAGGGTGTTTCATATTGAATGGTACAAAAAGAATAGCGCAGTGTGACTGCCGTAATGGATTTATTCAGCCGAAACAAATTTATTCTGCAACTACAATTATACAAGTTTTATTTGGCAACAAGGAAGAATTATCGAATGATAAACTCGCCTCTAGAGGCACTGTTAAACAAAATGTCGTCCATGCAGGAGAAAGCGTACTGCGTTTTCGAATATGCCAATTTGAATATGAATTATGTACATTTTCCGTGCCCCAAATCGTAAATTATGGCGATTAACTTTGCTACATAAGTGGAACGTGGCTTCATCGGTAAACACCAGTGTGTTCTCGAAACCATTCACGTCGAGCTTTTTTTGAAATTTCACTCAGAAATTCTTACGTAATGGTTTGTCAGTAGGTTTTAAAGCCTGGACCATCTGATATTTGTACGGCTTGAATTGGAGACGCTTCCGTAAAACACACCACGCCGTTCTGCAAGGGACAGCCAGTTCTGCACCTGCACGTCGCGTTGATTTTGAGGGACTCCGTAAAAACGAATCACTAATTCTTTCAATAACTTCGGGTTTTGTTCCTTTTCGTCCTGGGCTTGCATAAGCAGCCAGTATCCTGGAACTGCTTCACCCACCTGCTTATGTTATGCCGATGCGGTGGTTATTTACGAAATTTCGTTTGAAAATGTCTTTGCCCAACAGTTACCGAGGAGGTTTTGGCATATTCGATAACGCAGTACGCTTTCTCCTGCATGGATGGCATTTTGTTTAACAGCGCCTCTAGCGGCGAGTTCGTCATTCGATAATTTTTCCCTGTGTTGCCAAATAAAACTTGTATAATTGTAGTTGTATAATAAATTTTTTTCGGCTGAATAAATCCATTACGTCAGTCACACTGCACTATTCTTTTTGTCCCATTCAATATGAAACACCCTATATTTAGGGATGCACGTGTGCATGGGAACGGTGTTATGCTATCCACAAAAAAGAGGCCGATGTTGCATTTGTGGGGCACGCAGTTTTAAACGCTATACGCATTGGCTTTAAAACGCAAATTTTTGGAGGGAAAAGGCCTCTCTCTCTCTCTCTCTCTGAAAGTTCATGTACACAAATTGCTCACAAATATTAATTGTAAAATGTAAATTTTCTATTTAATTTAAAAATACGAATGTTGTTAAAAAGGAACATATGATTTGATTTTTATCCTTCATTTTGAATGGAGCACAATTAAAAAAAAAATTTATTTTCGTTTTTGGGTTACACGATTAAAGAAGTTTGGGCCCCGCTGCTGTAGATCTTAACTCTCTCAAACACGCACGCACGAGTTGTAAAATTTCATGCTTCTTTACTTTCAATTGATGCGATGAAATTGAAGATAATAGAAATCTTTATATTTTATATAGAGCATATTTTCTTTCATTTCTACTTGGAAAGTATACGAAACAATGTATGTTTCTGTTCGAACTTTTTAACCTGTTAGTTTCCTTATATGCTGGATTTTTCTGTTTTCCGTTTCTTGTCTTTTAAAAGAAAGAATAAAGGTTCACATACAATCTCTGTTTACTTCCTGTGTATGTTTGTTCCGTCTGCCTGTATCCAAGTCTTGTTTTTCGGAGGGAAAATTTCCCTTTATAACGAAATCCCTTTTGCAAAATTGATCCCTTCATTTCGTCAATAGAGCTCGCTTTAGATGACTCGGTAGACTTCTGTACCCAGCAGTTCATTTCCGGCATTCAGTTTCCTCGTCTGGTGTGAAAAATTGAAAAGTTTCTACATTAATATCCTTCACAATTTCGGAGTTTTTCTGCTCCCGTCATTCTCTTTTTCCGTTTTAATATCGGAACTTTTTCTTTTCACTGGAAGTTGCTCCCAAAATTTCCTTTTTTTCTCCCCCTGCAGTTTTTAGACATTTCCACCTACCCGATGGTGTTTCTAATATATATATGTTTTAATTTTGATGTATTTAGTAAATTTTTTTTTTCATCGTCTTATCTGAAGATTTTACTGTGAAGTAGATTTTTTTTAAATTTTAGATGTTATATATATTGAAAAAATCCATTAGAGATTTTTCTGTTGGAATGTACTGTTTCGATGTGTAATTTTTTTAAGAAGATTATTTATGAAAAAAGAATAAAGTAAAATAAATATTGAGCTTATTTAAGTTTTAAATTCCTTCTTAAAATGCTGTATATTTTTTCTTGAGAATTGCTTTTAATATTGCAGTTGCTCAGTAGAATTTTGATTAATTTTTTTGTTGATTATCATTCGTATCATAGTCAGTGGCGCACGCAAGGAGAGGGGGGTCCTCGGGTAAGTTTTTTTAATAACTACTTTTATTAATTAATGCTAATTATTTATTCAATTATTAATTTTTGGCTGTTTTTTCCCGTAAAATCGACAAAATTAATAGAATATATTGGGTAGCGTATTGGAGCATGACACGAGAATTATGGATTTCCAACCCTGCCTCTCCCCCCCCCCTTCTACTCCTTAAAAAATTCCTGTGTGCGCCGCTGGCCTACGATCTTTTATATTTTATCATATGTACCAGTGATCTTCCAATTCTTTCGACTCACTAAACCCTTATAACTGTAAGGTGTTTTCGAGGAGCCTTATCCCTCCCCTATAACATACCAATATAATTCTTATATTCTTATTAATAATATTTCATGTGTTATAGATATTTTATGCAAAGACAATGAAAGGAAAATATTGCATTTATTAAAAATTTTTTAATATAATAACTGTTATAAGTTGGGTTCTATTGTTATTATTTGAATTTTGTATGTTGTTTGGTACCTACCTTACTCTCAAAATTTATGTACCGATAATATCTTTCGATTTTTGATCAACAGCATGTTAGTAGGAATTTGATGGAATGTGAAGGTCACCGTTCAGGAAATTGGTTGTTTTATTTCGTGAACTTATAATGATTTTAAGATTTTCGTATTCAAAATTATATGTTGAATGTACTAATATTGGACATCATTAGTTTATTATATGTAGCTCTAAGGTATCTACCATTAATTTTGTTCTAAGTGAACAATTTTTCAGTAAAATATGAGTAGAATTTTCTAATTTTTCACATGCAATCCAAAATACTAAATAAATTTATTTTATTAATTTTTTTGAAACTTATTATGGTTATTTTTTGAACAAAATTGAAAGGGAAAAAAATTGACCGTATTTGGCACATTTTTATCAAATCTGTTCCTTAAGTTAGGGTTTAAAGTATCTCTCTCGCACACACAAGCCTCTTTCAGTTTGGTCTGTAAGCTAGAGTAAGGTGTCATTCCGCATCATCTGACGTGATTTAGAATTATATATTCTTGTGTCAATACCTCCACATTATGTTCTAGAATTACCTTAATTAAAACTAACACATCCATTATTTACCCGGAATAACTTTGGTGGAATCGGTTCTCAATATTTACGTTTGAAACCCTTCATATTACATTTAATACATTTCAGTGTTTCTGCTGTGTTATTATTTATATATTTATTTTCATCAATATTCTAGATTCCCTTCGCAATGCTGTGCTGTTAATCTGATAAATAACTGGAACACATTCTGTTCGTTATTTTCTTGATCTATCTACATGAAAATCCGTTAATTGTTCCTCATGGAAATAATTATGTCATTATCTTATTTGTAATGTTAGCGTACTCTTACGCATTAACTAACCATTAAGTTGATTGATGTATTTACTTAGAGAAAGCGTAATTAGTGTTTTTGCCTCGAAAATGGCTTGGTGTTAGCAATTGATGCAGTCTTTGGAACTTGGAAATTATTGGAGTTGCCTTCTTTTTTTGTGTTGCTAAAATTATTATTGAATCTGCCTTTATTGTTAGAAGAAAATTTTAACTTTAATCCAATTTTAAGACTGCATGAAAACGAGATATTATTTTAGCCTAATGAAGTAAACTCATTAATTGCTAGGCAAATTTAGAGTCTTGTCCTAGGTGCCAAGGTTTTATTTTAAAGAAGATTTGGTATTTTGCAAAATAATGATATTAAGTAACTAATATAATATTTATGGGTTGTTTTTATTGAAAAAAAATCTCTGTTAGGTAATTCGTAGTTTGCGTTGATCCGTATTTTAAAGCTCATCCTCTGGTTACTCCTTACATCCAAACCCTCTTGTCTACCTGTAAACCCGGCTAGATGTGTAGGAGGAATAGAATAATCCACAGACATCTTTTCAATCTGATTTATTAATTCTTATTATAGATCAGACACAATACAATTCTAATTAAAGTATATGAAGTATGGTAGAGTGCAGAGGTGAGATATTCTAATACGGGGAGACTATTACAGACCCTCAACTGAATCTAAGACAGCTTAAATGCGCTCAATTACAACTACGTCGCACACTAATAACTAGCTTCTATTTAATTAAGAACACAGTACCTGTACCTTTAATTTAGCGGATCCTACACTGTAACTTGCAGGCACCATCTTTGGCTTGTTCAATGTCGTAGGTTCCACGCTCTGCAATCCTTTTACTAATTCTCGAATTTCAAGTTCACTCTTACTTGCACACATCAAAAGTATCAACTTCAGCTTGTCAACAACAACGTGTCAACAGATCACTTGCTCCCTTCCTTTACTTTACTTAACTTAACCTCTTACTTCTCTCCCTTTCAACTCGCGAAAACCAAATTTATATAATATTCCTCATTTACATAAGTTAGGTTTTGTTTCTGGATGAAAGTTGGTTGAAATAAATATTTTGTTTTAAAGAGAAAATAAGACATTAGTAGAACCGCGTATAGATCCTTCACAATCCTACACAGCAACAACAATAAAATTTTTTTTTTAATTTTTGGAATGCATTTATATGTATATTATTATGTTATAATCTAATTGTCTAAGTTATAATAATAATAAAACTGTCAATTTGCTTTTGCACTATATACCTTTTTTCGTTCATCCTTTCTAATAATTTCTAACTCAAATTGCCATTTGTAATCAATCTAAAATTGCAGCACACGTTACGAGATATCTCGTAGCCGGCAGTTTTAGTACTCACGCTTACTACGAGATATCACGTAGTTGGCGTGAGTGAGTTAGTGAATATTAACGTCTCCCTGTTCAGCTACACAAAGGCTTTTGGCGACGGACCTTTGTAATTTTGAACCATGGTCAAGTGACGAGGACCTTAGCTGACACCCCTTCTCGTAACTATCGCACCACACTAATGGGAGGACATTTGATCCTTCACTTCCCTACACGGTGGGTCTTCAGTGGTACTAGCCACGAGTCCGTTACCTTGACCACTAGGCGACCACCGCCATATCTCGTAGTTGGCAGTGAATGGGTTAAGGGGACCTGTAAACAAAAGATTTCAAATACAGTTTCGACATTTTACGTGATTTATTTGAATTTACATATGTATAAAATATTACTATTATGGAGCACACTGAATCATACTTGCAGTTGTTTCAGTTCAATTATGAAAACAAGAGCATCGAAAATAGAGCAGCAATCATGAATTGAATTTCAACACAAGTATTTAATTTTAAGCTATCTATCTTCATTCCGAGATTCGAATAACTTATCTAGCCAAAACAGAATAAAAACTGTTGCCAGATATATGAATGCATCTCTGTACAATTAATCAGATACCAAAAATCCAAATAATTAAATTATTATAAAACAAAGGTGAAAATAGAATCACGTGACAAATATATTTACTTACAAAGATATTGAAACACATTGTATTAACTTCAGTTGATAAATAAACAATTGAATATTATTTATTTTACTCTAAAATGATTGTTGTTCATATAGTATTTTTATTTATTTGTTTATTTTGGAAGTGAAAATTTTGCTTCTGTGTATCGTTTTAGGCTTTAATAGGCTGAAACTTTTTTTGAAGAAGTTCTTTGTATTCTATGAATTTA
Source organism: Trichonephila clavata (assembly GCA_019973975.1). Taxonomy (NCBI): domain Eukaryota; kingdom Metazoa; phylum Arthropoda; class Arachnida; order Araneae; family Nephilidae; genus Trichonephila; species Trichonephila clavata. The sequence goes on from BMAO01013826.1 coordinate 35,028, forward strand.
CCCCAACTGCTTATAAAAATCCTTTCTTTCTCCCATGGAAGTGGAATTTCTTTTTACGGCTACAAATCCACAAATTTCTATTTTTTTCCTTCGGACTTGTTTTTGTAGATGATTCTTTTTCTCTTTCTGCAGCAATTTTCTCCCCAAGCTTATTTTAACAAAGTACCTTTCAAGATTTTTAAAGAAGATTTGAATAATTCATGTTTTTGCGAAGCATTATCATAATCGTTTGCGTTTTATAGTTGTATTTTTTTCATCGTAATCAGTTTGCGTGGTTCTTATTTTAAAGTAACTTGAAGTTCGAATTTACTTCAATTATGGAAGAAAAACGTTGTTTGTGTAATTAGAGGAAGAACAACCATTTTATTTAAAATTCTTGCATTTCGTTTTTTTTTCCTGTTTATTTCTTTATGAACACGGACATTTTATGCAGAATAAAACTGACTAATTTTATTCGGAGGTAATTTTATTTAGAATTAAAATGACTTATAACAGAGTATATATATATATAATATGGATGCATTGAAATATTTTATTGCTTTTTCAGTTCTGTGGTATATAATTATTTCTTACTAAAAGAATATAATTGTATTTAGTCTTCTGTTAGATAGTGTGTCATTATTTAACTTTCAAAAGCAAGTAAATATTTTTTTATGTTTTGAAATGAAAAATATCATTTTTGAAGTAAAACTCAAATGTTTAAGAATATTTAAAATCCGTGTTTACCATGAGTACTGATAAGTGCTTTTTAAATATTATGTACAGCATTACTTATAGATTTGTATTTAAATCTTTGAAAAAATATATATCTTTTACTGATCTGTGCATTTTCTTGTTTGTATTTATATTAAAAGTATTATATTTTTAAAAAAAAACTTTCATACGCTTCTGTTAATGTTAAACTGCATTTTTTTTTTTTTTATGTAGCACGTTCTTGATGCTGATTTGATATTGGAGCGCTACGAGCCAAGTTGTTGTTTAAGTTCGCCAAAATGGGCGATAGTTTTACCATATCATTACCTTTTTATTTTTCTCGTGTGGTAATGTGTTTGTCATGGTGATGAGACGTATAGAAAATTTTTATTTGCTTTTTTAGCATTAACCTATCAGTTTTGGACGATTTTAACTCGATTTCTTTAAAAATTTAAACATTTTCATAGCAATTATTCTTCAATCTACTTCAGTCTTCTGTTGTCTTTTGTGCTATTTTCGAATATGGATAATTAAATTTATTTCCATTATTATATTATTTATTTCATAACTGTGCTAATGTATAGAAAACTTGAGGGGGCGTTTCTTTTTCGATTCTAGAATACATTCAATTTAGCGTGAATATAAATAGTTAGGTTGCAGCTCAGGTGTCGACCTAGTCATTTGACAGGTTAAAAATTACAGGCTGTATTGTTTTGGATCTTCTTAATGAACCTTTGTGCAAACCAGAATGAGTAGCTAGGAATGATCGCTTCACTAAACAAGGTTGTTCAATCTGACAGTTTGAATGTATTGTATTGTTTTACATTTTAAATAATTAAAATATGATTAGATTGTGACGAATCTATACGCGTCCTTACACTAATGCTCTTGGGAAATCTTTGGGGCTATCGAAAATCATCAACCTCCTCCTAAGAAGGAGACGTGATATGCAAATTAAGTTTATTATGTATAGTTGTGGTTCCGCCGCTTACTAGAGGTTAAAAAGTGAAGAAGGATAGATAATTGACAGTTAGAAGGTTAGTTAACTAAAGGTGACAAATGAGATACAATGTGAAGAATACCGCAAAAAGTTAGAAAAGCCTTGTGAGAGATTAGACAGGAAATTGATATTGATAAAGAAATTAAAAGATTAAGCCGTAATAGAGATTCGAAAACTGCCTACAGTTCAGGTATTGTCACCTACATATTACGTTTGATATTTAAAATATTAAAGAGGTTAAGTGGCAAATAGTTACATATCTACCGTGTAAAGTAGGTAGAAGAACTATTATTATAAAGTCGTTTATTAGATGTATTCTCCCAAAACGCGACTCTCGTCCCCTATCTCAGTCGACTGATTGGAACATCCTATTTATTGGGTTGCATTAAGTTGTGTTTGAGTCGATGAAAATGCTTAATAAAATAATTGGAAATTAACATGTCGAATTATCCTTCACTTCCTTCCACACCTTTAGCTGGGCCACAGGGTAGACAGGAAGGGGAGGAGGTTATTACACGATTTCCTAATTTATATTGAAGTTTAATTCAATTTTAAGTTGCATAATCTATAGATTTTAGATATTTGCATAAGTCTGTATTTTATATTTTATGCTTAAGGTTTGCTGTAAGTCGTATTGATATATATACACCATTGCTCATTCATTTTTCATCAATTCTTCTGAAGTGTTTTTGCCATTGTTAAAAGAAGGGGAAAAGATTAGTTGCGGAATGTTGTTTCCAATATTTTTTACGTCTCTTTTCACTTGAGCTCCAAGTGCTATCTTTATCGAAAATAGATATATTTTTATATATGTATTTTTTTCTTTGTGAGTGCTTTTTTCTCTTTTCGACTTGACGATTCGCCGGGATTTACTGTGTCTCACTTCAGAAGAGCTGCTTTCGATTTCCTAAGTTCCCTTTCCAAGCTAGACTAGTGCCTTTAACTGCGACTTATGGAAAGATTCTCTTTTCCGTTGCATTCGAAGCAATTTTATTTTCATTCGGAATTGATTCGTTCTTTTTCGAAAATGGGAAAATATCTTATTTGACAGGTGTAGTGAAGACCTTCACGCTTTCAAAATGAAGGGAGGATGTTGTATTGAAAATATGGAAAAAAATATGTTTATAGATATTAATAGAAATTATAGAAATATGTTGGGCCATCGTTTTCTTGATTTTTTTCCCCAGCGAAATAGTTTTTCTCAGGTTTCTTATAACCGCAAAGCTGTTTAAAAAAATAGTTACACTGAAACAAGATCTAATTTTTTATAAAATAAATTACATTTTTGAAATTGAAGTTTTTTTGTACGAAAACCCGGGCGTATTTTTAATAGATATTGTGTTGCGATAAGGAGAATTTCTTTGATGATTTCCTTTATTAACTTTTAACTCTTATCAATAGTTAAACACTATTTTTATTTAAAGCTTTCTTTGTGGCGTTTAACCCTCACAAAATCATTACGATGTAAAGAGTAAATATTAGCTTATAATTCTTTACTTTTGTTTGTTTAGGCGTAAAATAAATAAAAATCATTCGAAAAATACAAAATGTGCAGTTTTTTAGATCGATATGTCAATTCAATCTGAATCACTGTGTAGTTTAATCAGGCATTTGTTTCGCAATTTGTTCAACTATATATTTTACTTGCTGATAAACAATAAAATAAAACAATACAGATTGAAGGATAAAGAAGTTTCTAATGAGTTAATTTTACGTGAATTGCAAATGTAACAAAAAAAATTTTTTTGCATATATATATATATATATATATATATATATATTCATCATACGTTCTATTTTGACATTCTGTATAAAAAATGCGGTAAGTTTATAATTAAATAGGACAATCACCAATTTTAAAATGAATTAATGTTTCGCTTAGTTAGTTTTGTATTCTGAATGTATTTCTGAACGCATCCCTTGTTTCAGTTTGAATAAGTTGAATCCAACCAAATTTACCCATATAAGTTACACATAAATATATACATGTAATTTGTTTTCTGTTTATTATGGTATTATAAGAATAATGTGAAAAGATTGTACAGTTACATACATTTTTCCTAACGATGATTTTCTGAAGAAAATATAATCATCAAATCTGTTTAATCGGTATCTCTTGCGTCAACTTGAAATGTTTGTCATACTTGTAGGTAAGTGTAACTTCTTGTCTCTATTACATGTATCGAAAAAAGACGTTATTGCGCCAAAAAATGTTTTGGCGTATTATTTGCATTTACGAAGGGGACATAAATTAAAATTGTTTTCGAAATGACAACTATAACCCTGTTCCGATTAATTTTTATTCTGAACCGGTAGTTGGTACATTGTATTGTTGTATGATTCAAAGTGTCATATAACATCTGTTTTGTAAAACCGACTTTCCCAGCGAATGCATAATTGTTAATGTTTATCAAAATGGGAAAAGACAAAGCTTTGTATTATCTCTATTTATATTTCTACTGAGCCGAAATCGGATGTCCAACTCGTTTGAATGATCAATATATTAATTTTTATGTCGTTATATCATTCATTTCTTCACACCGTAAAAAGGATATTGAGTGAAAATTATCCGACGATTTTCAGATTTTAAAACGGATATGCATTTATATATTTAAAAAAATTTATAATTCGTATTTTATTTGTATTTTGGAATTTGAAATTTAAATTCAGAAATTCATCGAGTTTAGTGTTTGGGCATTTATTGAATTATCGCGCATTGATTTCTATGGAAAATGGCATTTTCATCATCTGTAATCTTTTTCACAATTTATCCTTTAATTCTAAAATGAAGTATAAGGTGCAAGTTGGCGGTATTGGCAATTTTTTTGGTGACATTCAAAATATATAGCCTAATTACGTTCATAACTACTAAGGAACTTAATATCGTAGTAGGTAATCGAAGAAAGATTTGATACAATATGAAATCGTTATTATATGAACTTCAAAAAATAAAATGCCAAATTTGGAGTACACATTTTACTTCCTTTTAACCCCCACGGGAATTGCTTTCCTTGTTATTACGTGGAGAGGAAAGATCAGTTTAGGGTCGGTGTTTTCCATCGTTTTTCTTCCACTTGAGCTCCAAGTACTATCCTTATCGAAAATGGATATATTTATACGTATTTTTTTTCCTTCCTGGTGCGCTCATCCCACGTCGTCTGTTCGACTTGAAGATTCCCCTGGATTTGCTGTGTCTCACTCGAGAAGAGTTCCTTCGATTTCCAAATTCCTTTTTCAAGTTCGACTAATACACTCTCTGCGGCTTATGAGAGGAATTCTTGTTCTATCGAAGTTTTTTTGTTTGTTTGTTATTATTTGGAATTGATTCGAGCCTTCTTTTTTGGAAATGGAAGATATCTTGTCTGGCAAACGGATCGAAGATATTTTCGCTTCCTGGGATGAAAGGGGAGGGGGAAGAGAAAGAAAACCTCATGTTTAAAAGGGAAATATTTGCTTATAGAAATATCAGCGAACCGCAGAAATGTTTTGAACTCCGTTTGCTTTGCGTTTTTTTCTTTTGGGATTAGAGAGGCTATGTATATATTGGATTTGTGGGAAAAAGACCGCACGCACAGCGTGAAAAAGAATGTTCATTTAGGAGTCCTCCCCCCCCTTGAAGTTAACTTAAAATAAATTATCAGATAATTAAAATTTAAAACGTTTATGCATTTATATATTTTACGATTCGTATTTTATTTGCATTTTGAAATTGTAATTTAAATTAAAAAATTCGTCGAGTTTTTTGTTATGGTATGTATTGAATTATAATGCATTAATTTTTTGTTGATGAAAAATATGTTTAATTCGGCATATGATACTACTATTAGGTGTACCTGTTCATCGCACGTTTGTATTAAAAAATATAAGAATCGAGATATAAGGATACAAAATATTTTAATGTGGTCAAAATTTAATTCATATTTTGAATAACTTTAAGGAAATTACAAATAAAGTTCTAATGAATAAACAATTTAGCAAAGTAAAATGAATAAATCTGTATAACCCGGTATTACCAAGTTATGCTTGACAGTCAGGATATAAATATTATCTAAAACAGATATCTCAATATTTTCTTTCACGCCGCTGTACAAGACGCTTTCCATAGAATCCGTTCGTAGCGGATCTCTACTGAACAAAAGAAATATGCTTGCTAAATTTCAAGTCTGTATTTCTAATAATTTTGGAGATGTTGTGATGAGTGAGTGTGTGTGTCAGTCGCTTTAGATTATCCGGTTAGATTCTATTGGAAATGCCATGATAATCATGATTATAAAAAGCATGATATAATTCACATGAAGCTTTCAGACTTCTGTAAAAAAGGTACATATCATGTGTTGACGCCAGTTGGCGAGAATTCCTTTGTATAGATTTAGCTCTGAGCCAACTGTTTCAACCTTTTTTGTAATCAGTCCGAAAAATATAGTGATCCCATATCGTTGAAATCCGTTTTGCTTCTTTAAATTTATAAAATTTACAGTCCGCTTAATTATTTTAGTCAACACCGTGATTGACGAAACAACTGATGTCTAATTTCATTAAAATAATTAGATACCAAAACAGAGGTATCCTTCAAAGAATCCGTTCTGAGTATCTGTAATTCTTTGATTAAGATATTTTTGGCAAAAGACCAACGTTGAAAGAACACTTCAGGTAATTTAAATTGAATTCAAATTCTTTTGTTTCATCCTAGTTACTTCATCTATTTTAAGGCTTTCGTCTATGAGCCGTTTTGAATTCTTGAAAAGAATAATAACCCTATTTAAATTTTATTTTTTTTCTCGTATTTAAATTTATTGTATTCATTTGAATACAACAAAGTACATTCAGAAAGAGTAAATAAAGGTATTTAAGGTGTTTTTGTGGAATATTAATAAAGACGTGAAAATTTAGATGGGCCAATTACAATAAATATATCGATGTTTCATATCGGAGGAGAGAGAAATGCAATTCCATAAGAACCTTTATTAATCTGTTCTTTTTAATGCATTGAAATAAATACAATTGTCTATATTTGGGAAGACGTAAAAATTCGATAGGGTTAAAGTTATGTTAACGAATTCTAAATGGTTGATAAGTGGGAGCATTAAACTATGGTAATTGTTATGATGGATTATTTGGTGTCCAAATTATGCTGTTAATTTTAATAAAAATACTAATTTCTTTGTATAAGAACAATATACACATACATATGTATAAGAACAATTATTAAACATCTTCAAAAAAAGGTCTCATTCACACGCTCATGTTGTCTATATCTTTAGAAATTTTCGAAATACACCGTGGAGAGAGGAAAACATTTAAATCAATCTGGAGTGTGTTTTTTAAAATTATAAATAAAAGGCAATTCTATTGTATGTAATGTGTATTGCTATATATGTTTCTCGTATTTGCAAGCATTTTCCCTTTTTTCAATTCCTACCATTAGCTTACATCAGTGATTCCCAAAGTGGTCTATGATGATCTGCAAGGGGTCCACGACAGCAAAAAAATAATTTGGGGGTCCATGAGGTGTAAATGGGGGTCTACGATAGTGGCTCTCATCAAACCAGATTGTGACTAATATTAAAAGGAAATTTAATCAAGTGGAAACTAGACTTACCTATTTAACAGATTTATTTACTAAATTTAATGAGGTTTAATTGCACTTACAAGGCGACAGCATAAATTTTATTAAAACAAATTCCATTTCAGCATTTCTTGCCAGAATTAAGCTAAAGGAGCATAATGTTGAACGTCGCCAACATTTAAATGCCCTTTTTTTAGATTTTGAAATTAGGTTTGAGAATGTTTTGACTATCGTAGTACCACAGTAGACAATGAATTCATGTGGTCACTTTGGAAAAAAAATGTCAGATTATAAGAATTTAGCTCTAGGAATATGCACTAACGAAGATCTTAAAGTAAAATTTAGAAACGATGTCAACAATTTTAGCTTTAAAAAGATATACCTGTTATTTATTCCATACTATGGAATATCTTGAGAAAGTTTTTAATTGTTTTTCCAATTGAGAAGGAGTTTCAGTGCGCTTGCCAATCTCCAAAACAAAAAAGAAAATACTGGACACTATTAACCGAGGAGATATATTCAGTGTTAAAACCTGGTAAGATTAATGCCAAATGTTGAAATTTATTATTGCATCCTCAGATTTCTCCCTCCCTCTAAAAGCTTTTGTTTGTTGCTCTCATTTATTTTATGCATTAATTATATTTTAATTTAATTAACTAACTAATTAAATTAACTAACATGTCTTTTCTTAAGTTTTAAACTCTTTTATACTTCACTACAGTTAAAAATTTTAATTTTTTATAGCTCTATACCAGCTGTCAAAAACACATTTAATTTGATAAATTTGCACAAATTTGATATTAGGTAAGTAGGGGGTTCTACCCGAAACTGAAAAACCTGTCAAGGGGTCTATGAGGCTAAAAAGTTTGGGAACCTATGGCTTACATTCTCTATATATTTATCTTGTTCAAATTTTCAATCGTTAATAAAATGCATTTTAAAACACTCAATTAAGCTGGAATTTTATATACACGATTATTTTGGATGACAATACAGTGATTTAATTATAATTAATAAAAATTAATTCATTTAAACTAATTATTCAAAGAATTACAAATACAGCCGCGTTGGCATCATTTTTGGCGACTTACCGACCATTTTGGTGACTTGTGTCTAACCTTAAAAGATTTTTTCTCACATTTTAAAGCGCTCATTTGAGTTGGAATTTTCTATACACTATTGTTTTGGATAATAATACGATAATTTAACTATAATTAATTAAAATTAATTGACTGAGAATAATTATTTAAGAATTACAGATAGAACCACTTTGGCTTCATTTTTAGCGTCTTGGGTCAAAACTTCAAAAAGATTTTTTCCCTCACGTTTTAAAGCATTCAGTTGGAATGAAACTTTATATGTACGATTGTTTTGGATGACAATACGATACTTTAAAGATAATTAATAAATATTAATTGCCACTTATTGTTGTGACTGTCATATGTGTATACATATTTATATTAATTGTAACTATTTAATAAAAAGTAACTAAAAAATTTTTTTTTTTTGCTGATCTAAGTAGGAATTGACTTACATTTTTTTATATAACTTGTTATAACTAAGCACAGTCATAATTTTTATTTTTTTACAAAAAAAGTTTCTGTGTTAAATAGTTTGTGTTTCTTATATCCTCTAATATTTTTTTCTTATATGTGTACTTGGTTTTCAAAGCCTTTTTCCTAATGTTTTACAAGTATTTTAAATGATTTTTCTGTGTACAACTTCTAATTTAAGGATATTATATGTGTATAATATCCTCTATATTATTTCTGGTTTTATGAATTTTCATTTTTTTTTAAAAATTATTTTGTGTGTAATCTTTTATTTAGAATTTGTTTCTTTAAGTTTTGATGTTTGACATATTCATTTTTAATGTTTCTCAAATCAGTAATAATGACAAAATCTCTCTTTTTATTTTAGGTAAGTGATCTTGTCATTTCTTTATTTTTTGAATTTCTTCGTATTCGAGGTAAGTGTTTGGTATTTATTCAAGTAAAACTTGCAGTGGTTCCTTTTAATTCTTGTTATATATATCGGAATATTAAGTACTATTTTTTAGATGGAAAGAATATATAAAAACTTCTTACTTTCTCGTTTAGAGGCAATATTATTTTCTTTCTTTTTATTCTTTCGAATACATTTTGTTATAGTGAAATGTATGAAATTATGTACATTTGAGAAGTTAGATCCTTGCGGAATTCTAATTATTTATATGAATTGAAACTGGCATATGTAAAAAATTTTATAAGATTAGTTGGGGGGGGGGGGTCTCATGTAACATTAAAAGTGATGATAATAAAATGAATAGAAAGGTTTTCTCCTACTGAATTATTTTACCTGGAATTATTAAAGAGTCGAAAAAGGGGAGTATATAAATATTGAAAACATAGTATTTGAAAATGATACACTCCTGTGAAACACGATTTTTATAAAGAATGTCATATAAACTTTTTTTTTTGCAAAATATATAAACATTCTTTGAGCAAATTAGTTTTAGATTAAATAAGCGAATTCTCTCTTTTGGTACTTGATTAGAAATACAATTTTCTTTGGTTTAATATATTATCTGGAATGTTCGCTACTTTGTGATTCATATATTTCTTCGCTTCAGCAACTGCCTCTAAACCTAGTGAAAAAGAAATGATCGAAGCTGTTTGTCTTATTGTCTTTTGGTTAAGTGTTTACGCAAATATAATATTTAATGATTTCCAATCAGTTTAAAATTATCTCGTATCTATTTATTTCATTTGTTAAAAGTAACCAATCTTAACATCCATATACCTATATATTAATTTATTCTGATACTTTTAATGTTTCTATTCATAATTTAGATACATTTATGATTTAAAATATGAATGATCACGAAAGAGTATTTCATTATACTCCCTTTCCATCCTTCTTTTTTCCCTTCGAATTAATTTAAGGCGCACCCTTTTTTCATTTTAATAATTGGATGATAGAGCTCTAATTCTTCTTGGAAGCATTTTGAAAAGTTCTAACCATTGACCAACCAAATGACCTTTTAGACCACACAAATCGAAATTACTTTTAAATGACCTTGCTACATTATTGTTCATACCGGAAAAAAATGACAAAATAAGATTTGTAAATTAAAAAATAAATAAAATGGAATGTGCTTTGTTTATTTTAAAATTTAGGTTTCAGAAAACTGTTATTTTCAAATATCTGTTGTTTCAAATTATGCACCGAAGAAAGACTTGGTTACTTTTATAGATTATTTGTAAGACGGGATAAAACGAAGCTTTTCTCTTTAGTATAATTTAAACTGTAATTAATATTTATTCTTGCTATAATAAGCTGTATATCTTTTGAACTGAAACTGACTATTGTATCAAAAATCAATATACACGGTTGATCATCCAAAATGCAACACGATCATAAACAAATTGTTAGCATTGCTTGCTGTATGCTTGCAGATCATGTGCGCTGTTATCGCACGTCGAAGCTTTATTTAAAGGGAAAAAGAAGGCTATTTTTTATTAAAAAATGTCTCCTTCTCCCGCCTTTTTTCCCTTCAGAAGCTCCAGTATGCCTTGCAGAATAATACGGAAGTCATTCAAGCAATATGACCTGAAAATAATTGCGGAATTAGAATTTGTAGTTTATCCTTTCCATAAATGGGTGCTCTTCTAAGTTAATTACTCAAATCACATTAATGCGATTATAAAATTGATGTGTGGGGAAGGTATGGATTGACCGCATCAGGAAAATTGCACCTGCCTCATCACATTTTTGAGCCTACAGACATGTATGTTGTGCACATAACAATGACAGATTGCACCAAAACATCGAGATCCCTATCGTAAGAATCGAGTCTGATGCACAAGACTTTATGTCATCCCTACTCTAAGGATCTCGTGTCCATGCCTGATAGTAGTTGACGTCACTTGACCTTGACCATGGTTCAAAATTACGAGGTCCGTCGCCGGAAGCCCTCGTGTAGCTGAACAGTGCGAAGTTAATATTCACTCACTCACTGACAATTGTGGAGCAAAGGGTCCGATATCTGGTTGCGAGTTCAGCATGCATGGGCAGATCTGGCAACACTACAGTCGAACGAGGGAGAGTGGTGTACACAAGAGATGCAGGTTGAAAAGTACAAGAAAGTGGAAGAAAGAAAGAACAGTAAATTTAATCTGTTTCAATCTTGGGTCCATAATTGTTTCTGTGTTGTTTCCCCCGTAATGCAATTCATAATAAATAAATAGTATTAAACGATGCTTTCATTTTTATATACCTTTAGAACACCACACCCTTTTATTAACCGTCTGAACAATTCAATTTCTTACACCAATATTACGTTGAATGCTTTTTTCTGTTCAGATGGTTAATTTAACATTGTAATGTTCTAAAGCAGAGGCACACAATCTTTTTAGGATGAGGGGCCAAAAAATTTAATAGGATCATATCGAGGGCCAAAGTATTACGCGATGGCAAATATGTTATAAACGGGAAAACTCTACTTTATGACAATACGCATTTATTACCATTATTACTTTACTTATTTTACTCGTGTACTCATTATACAGTTGATAAATGGATGAAGCACAAACACTTTCGGAATGATTAAAATACTTAAGCTCAAAAAATATTCCTGCTAAAAAGTGGCAAACTAACACAATTTAAATTTTGAAAAAAAAATTGTACTTCAAATTTGTAAAATTTAATGAGATGTCTGGGACTGAATATTTGAAGTTATTGATTTTACGTCGGGCTTAAGACTTGTTGTGGCAATACGTAGAACAGAAGAAAGGTTCTCATCTGCTATTCTATTTCTTATTTTTGATTTGTTTAAATTCATTAGTGAGAAAGTTTGCTCATAAATGTAAGTGCTGCCAAAGAAAGCGGAATATGCAGCCGCATTTCGCTTTAAGCCCGAAAAAAATCCTTGGGTAAGTTTTTATAAAATTCTAATATCGTTTTTTCTTTGAATTGCTTTTTGATAACATCAGAATTCTGTAAATCAATTAAGGCTAACTTAATATTCATCCACTAGAAGATCCACTATCCACACTTTATTGAATATAATTTTGTATTTGTATTTTTATAGTTAATTTCATACTTAGAATTAAAACTTTAACTGTTGAAAATTGTGATAAATCGTTGCTTTTTGAAAGTACTTTTTTGGTAGAGTGAGACTGAATTATGCCTCTGATGGAATACATCTTATATCGAAAAAAAAATTAACATGTAAAAAAGAGTACTAAATAAAATATACTCTCTCTATAAAGTATAACGAAATCAAAATATTAGATTAAAGTTGAAGAACTTTTCTATTTTTTTTCTTTCTGTTTCTGATTCTATTTTTTAACATTATGCGAAGACTGTCTTAAAATTAAAAATCTAAACCAGACCGTTCGTCTCTTGCTTCGTATAAGAATATTTCCCGATATCGTTCTTCGAAATATTGGAAGTCATCTGTTCTTTTTATAAAAAAAACCCCGAAGAATCATGCTAGCTCATAATGTTACCCAAGACTCTTCTATCCCTTTTGCCTAATTTGCTTATGCGTCTATAACTTTCACTTCGCGGCTTTTCTGTATTTACGGAACACAAAATAAATCTCTCCGCCCCCTCTTCCACGTATTTTTATATCCCATTCTTTCATATGAGTTGTTTTTCATACTACATTTATATACACTCTAGCGTGTTTTTTTAAAGAATGCATTTTCGATTTCGTATAGAATTTCTTTCTCTAAAATATTCCCTCCCATTCTTGGAAATTAATGTTTCTGGAGAGCTCTTGATTTTCGGGACCAGCGCGATCAGTGGCGTAATGTATGCCTCGGAAGCATTTTATCATTTGGAATGGGCTCTAAAATATTAAATGGCTCCTTTCGAGGTATGTAATGCAGCGGCTTCCATAAATGCACATTTCTCCCTCTTTCTCTGTGGACGTAAACAATGCTATGCGAAGGGAGATTTCGGCTCCGTAAAGAAATGATGCAATTCTTTCGGGTCGATTCGATACGAGGTATAAATCATATCGTATTTCTCAATTTACTGTATCGATATTTTTCTTTAACCATTTCTCTGGATGCATCCCTAGGGACTAAACGCTTGATCTCTTCCAGTCTTCGTGTTTTATAAAGTGCTGCTGTAATGCTAGCCGAATTTTAAAACGTTAAATATATTGGTGCTTTAGCGTTTATTTGAAATGAATTAATTCAATTCCTTGGGTCATTCCATAAATAATGTGGTTTTTTTAAATGCCGAAAAACCCTTTGACCAGATATGCCAATTTTTCTTCTTGCATTTTGTTAACGTTGTCAGGATTGTTCATATCCAAGATTCTTGACTATTACTTCCAGTAGTTACGATATAGAAGCGGTAGCCTAGCGGTCATGGTCACAAACTGGAGTCACCGGTTGTGATCACTGGTTATCGGAATGTCACGTGTCTGAGTCCGGGTGCCGTTGAAGATCCGCCGTGTAGAGTAGGCCGAGGCACGTTACATCTGTCGTGGTTCAATGTTCTTCCATTGTTGTGGTATGGTGTAGTACAAGGATACGCATTAGGTCGATCGCGATCGATCGGTAGACCGCCAAGACATTTTGCGGTGATTTCCTTAACGAAGACCTAAGATGCGAGGGTCATGGGTAGCCTAGTGGTTAGAGCATCGGATTCCAAACCGAAAAGTCTGGGTTCGATGCCCGATGCCATCAAATACCCTCCGAGTACACACGGAGTACGTGTTCGTTAAATCAGTGGGTCCGAAAGTCTTGTGGGTGGTCGCAGCAGAAACCACGGGTGCAGGGGGCTGGAGAATATTTCCCTCCCCTCTAGTTACATGCCTAAATTGTGTTGGTTGAAATAAGTGATGTCGCCATCTATCGTGTAAGAACCGAGCCAAATCGCACTGTCGCCTGCATGGTGCTCAAAGCTAACAGCTAACGACAGGCGTACACCTCGCCCCTTGCCACGATGAATTTAGTGGGCCTCGATCTGACACCGTTAGACAGGTGGCATTAGAAATAACAGACCTAAGATGCGAATACCAAAAAAAACATATTTATGGAACACCGATGCCAATGAGACTGGAGAATTGGCTTTTCACAATCGATGCTACTGTGTTTACCTAAGCAAATGATTCAATAAATGTGCAGACCTCAATGTACCTTCATTGGAATCGCACGATGGCACTTAATACGTTTACTGTCGCTGTAGGTGAAAAACGCGATCTCACTGTGATACCAGCAGTAGAAACGAACTTTTCCCCTCACGCCGACAGAAGGGGAGAATAAATGCTAATGATCAGTTATTTCCGCGATAGCACGAGATTGGCTACTGAGTCATCCTACATCTGCGCTTCCATGGGATTGGGTTCTCGAGTTGATCGTTGGGTTGAGTTGATGCTCCGTAATGGAGCGGGAATCGGCAGCGGACAAATGCAAGGACGTACATCGGTTTTCTTATGTTCTCTGCTGGTTTCATTGAATGGGGCCAAGCTCCATAGTGTAGCAATTCCTCATAGTTGTTCAAGCATTCAACTTGACAATTTTGTTTTTCTTGTGTTTTTGTAGTGAAAATAGTAATCTGCCATGTTTTGAAAGAGAGGTACAATGCCGAATACAAGTGTTTACAAATGAAAACAAAATTTTAACTCTGAAGGGACACACCAACGCTACAGGGTGGACCGCAACATTTTAAACTCATTAGAAGTAGCCCGTGCTCTTGAATTGTTCGCCCACCTCTGATGTACTAGTTGGGAGAGGAGATACCAACTCAGGTTTTGCCCTCTTGACTTGACTGAGGTTCAAAATTACGAAGTCCTTTGCTAAAGCGTGTTGCTCTTTATAGTGTGACATTCATATAACTCACTCATTCTCACCCACTAGTCGGCTTCTCGTCGGTTCTTTCTCTAATTCTTAAGAGAAATTCAATATTCGTTATTTGATTGATCTCTCTTTCTGTAAAGTTCAACTCGCGACTCTCAGCGAATGTTTTCGCGGCGCAACCAATACATATATAGGCGCACAATAATATGTAATAGAATAACAAACCGATGCAAACTAAAAATGAGAATTTGCTAAACATGTTTTAATTAACCTCTTTTTTTTTGTTATTTTTGAACAAAATACTCATATTTGTTTTGAATATACCACAATTGGGTAAATACGGCGTTAATGCATAAATAATATCTAAAATATGTCAAAAGTTAGGTTTCTGACTTTTTGACGGAGGGAAAAATATTGAAATAATTTTTTAAAAATATAAACAAAATTGCTTTAAGTTAAGTTGATTATAAGTGTTAAATTGTTCAAAAAAAAAAATTAACAATTTATTGTTGAACGAAAAGCTGAAAATATAGACTATTAATAAGATATCCTGTTAAAATAAAAAAAAGTAAAGTGTCAGGACGCAAACATAACATTTTTCTTATACTTATATGTATGTTCTTTGTAATGCGTTATTCGAAATAAACCTGCGACTCTATGAATATGGATTTTTTTCGCGGCCATCCTAAAGTGAAACCTTGTTTGTTTGGCTCAAGCTAGCCTTTGAGTTTGACACCCTTGCAAAGGAATCATTACGTATGCTTTATAGAACTACTATTTAAGGGGAAGAGGAAACTGAGTTCGAGGTGTAAAATGTCTTATATTAACGTTGCACTGTAAAGCCACACAGGGGCTATTGGCGATGGACCAAATAATTTTGAACCTCATTCAAGTGACGAAGATGACATTTGAGTGAGTGAGTGAATATTAACGTTCCACTGTTCAGCTACACGAGGTGTTTTGGGGACGGTCCGTGTAATTTTGAACCTCGGTCAAGTGACGCGGATGACACCTGAGCTGGCACCCCCCCTCTCCTAACTACCACACCACGCCAACGGGAGGACGTTTGAGCTCTCGACAGATTTTACGTGCATTGCTCCCCTACACGGCGGGTCTTCAGTGGTACTGGGATCGAACTCATGACACGCTAGCCACGATTCGAAAGCCTAGACCACTTGGCTATCGCGGCTACAAGATGGCATTTGAGCTGGCAACCAAACAAGAGTTTCAGGAGGAAGATATCAGTTCAGTGTGTCAATGGGTTGTTTTAAACCAGTGATTCCCAACGTGGTCTATATCGACTCCCATGGTTCTATGACGACTTGCAAGGTGTCCACGTCAGAGAAAAAAATAATTTCTGGGTCTATGAGGTGTAAATGGGGATCTACGATAATTGCTTTTGAACCAAATCGTGACTTTAATTTTTAAAGAAAATGTAATCAAATGGAAAACATAGATTTTACCTATTTAATAGATTTATTAACTATATTTAATGAAGTTAGTTTGTATACAAAGTAACAGCATAAATTTTATTCAAACGAGGACCATCATTTCAAAGTGTTTCTTGCCAGAATAAAGCTAAAAGTGTGTAATATTGGATGTGGCGAATTTTCCTAGTTTCTCAATTAGTCACAGACAATATGCCAGGAAAATGATGTTTTAACCTACAACATTTTAATGTTCTTTATTCAAATTTTTAAACTAGATTTGTGAATGTTTTGACTATGATAATTACCACAATAGTTAATGAATTAATTTGGTCACATTGAAAAAAAAATATCATTACAAGAGGAACTGATCGGAATAGGCAGTAACGAGATCTTAAAGTAAAGTTTGGAAAAGGATGTCAGCAGTTTTGGCATTAAAAAATCCTACCTGTTATTTAATCCCGAATTATGGAGTATTTTGAAAAAGTTTTTAATTGCTTTTTCTTCTAGCGAGAATAAAATTCAGAGCGTTTGCTAACCCCCCAAAATAAATGAAAAAAAGGAAGGAAGGAAAAAGACTGGATACACACACTACTAACCGAAGAGATTTTGGGTTAAACTTGATGCCAAATGTTGAAACTTTGTTATTGAAACACCAGATTCATCCCTCCCATTATAAACATTTCTTTGTTGCCCAGTTATTTTATGTATTAATTAAATTTTAATTTAATTAATATGTGTTTCTTAAGTTTTAAACACAATATTTCACTACAGTTAGAAATTTAAATCTCTTAAAGTATCCCTATACAAGCTGTCAAAAAGACATTTAAGTTGATAAGTTTGCAAAAATTCAATATTAGGTAAGCAGGTTCTACCCAAAACCGAAAACCATGACAAGGTGTCTATGAGACAAAAAGTTTGGGGGAACTCTGTTTTGTGTTTGAATCATAGATGTAAAATTTATATTTTAATTGTTCGAGTAAATAGAGGAGGGAAAACATTAGGAGACTTTTTGTTGGGGTTCAAGGAATTCAGCTGCTATCTGTATCACTAGATAAGTATCTTTAGTAATAATAATAATCATTGAATAAGACTAACTCGCTTCCATTGGCTATTGTGAATTAATATTAATTGAAAGTCATAAGAATTAAAAGCTTGATAATTTTTAGAAATGTTTCTTCCTTTGGCTAGTAATTCTCACACCAACGCGATGTGAACATATCTTTTACTATTGTCATATTCTCCTTTATTATGAAATTTATCTTTTTATTTTTGGTTCATTTTATCTATTCTTCACAAAATAAATATTCAATTTATTGAAAATATTGATTATAATTGTGTCATAAACCTGTTGTCACTTCTTTCGGTGCAAAAATCCATAATTAATGTAACAGCTCACCATGTTAAAAAATTATATATTCGTTGCATTCAATGATTTCTTTTTCGTACAACTGCCAAATTGTTTGAATTTATCCTCAAAATCAGGATTTATTATTAAAATGCTTTTTAAAAGTGAAGGAAATCGCGCGCGATACTGCTCAATCTTATTTATTTTTTTTATTTCTTACGATACGGATTTTTCAATCAAACGCTTTAAAAAACCGTTCTTTTCTTTCATCGCGTGACAAAAGAAACTTTCGCGATGTGTTGCTTAGGATTTTTTTATCCTCTTTTGGGAAATATCCGAAAATGGTCTTAAAACTCTCTTCTTTGTTGCTTATCGCATTTCGAAATGTCGATAATCAGAGTGAAGGATTCTATTTAGAATGTCTATACACTTTCGCATTCCAGTCGATATTTTTTGAGAACGTCTCTCTTTCTCTCTCTCTCTCTCTTTTGAGCGATGGAGCGCTGAAGTGAAGTGAAGCTCGCACAGAAGTTCTTTCATTGAAAATAGTGCTTTCGTCTTGCGAGTCTGTTGCTTTTAACTGGAACTGCAGAGGAAATACTTAATTCTTCTTGAAGAACTTTGAGTGTTTTGCTATTTTAGTTACACCTGCATATTACCTTTAAATTAAAACCTTTGTAAATACTTTTCATAGATGACCATAAATATATTAAAATCCTTTCTCAAATTTTATATTTTATTCTAGGATTTTTTTGTTGTTGAAAATCTGGAGTTTAACTAAGTGTTTCTCAATCATCGAATATTTTTAATGGTAAAAATATGCATTTAGCATGCTAGTAAATTTTAACCAATTAAAAACCTTGTTGTTGGTTTTTAGTACAGTTTAAAAATATGTTAAAATTCAGAGAAGAGTTATGTATACAACGTTTTTATCTATACATTTTCAAACAGATTTATAAAATGAAATTTATGTAGGTATTAAATATTTTAAATATAACCATTAATGTTTATCATGTAAAATTGCTATTGATCCAATTTAATTTTATATAAATGGGATTCACAATTGTTGAGTCTTCCTTTCTCTAAACGACCGCGGTAGCCTATTGGTTATGCTCACGAACTCGTGGCCGTTCTAGCCTTTGTGCCACTGAAGAAGCCGTGTAAGAAGCTAATGTACATTTAATTTATCAAGGCTCTAAGTTCTCTCGTGTTGGCGTGACATTGTAGTTTTTTAGAAGGGGTTTTCGTTCCCGTCACTTAATCGCGTTACAAAACTACGAGATCCTTTGTCAATGCCAACGTCTTGCATTGGCAAAGGATATTGGCATTACACAGTGACATCAATAAACACTATCTCAACTCTTGTTACCCTAGTGCCACTGAAGAAGGGGGGGGGGGGTACGTTGAATCTTACGAGGCCCAAACTTTCTCTTTTTGTTGTGGTGTGGAAGTTAGGAGAGAAGGGTGCCAGCTCAGGTGTCGTCCTCATCACTTGACCATAGTTCAGAATTAGAAGGTCCGTCTCCAGTAGCTCACGTGCAGCTTAGTAATGCGACGTAAATATTACTCTCACTCAGTGGCGTAACGGAGAATATTAGGGCCCCTCCCCCCTTCTAAGTCTGGTTTTAGATGCCAAGCCGGATCTAACAAAGGATTGCAAACCACAAAGTAACAGGCTTTAGGACCCCCTAGAAACCTGAGCTGCCCGCGATGCGGGGGTGTTCCTTACGCCACTACTCTCTCTCTCTCTCATTCCTCGCTAGGGATTACATACCGGTATACCAGGATACCGAATACCGGTATTTTGAGCCATTTGTACAGTTTCGAAATACCGGTATTCACAAGTTTAAATACCGGTTTTTCGGTATTTACTAGAAAATTTTAAAATTGATTCTTATATGTTCAGGATCGCCAACATAGCAAAATATTATACGTCTTTGTGTTTATGTTATGGTGTTAATTGTTGCATCATGATTAAAATATATTATAAATGAAATAATTTTACATCCATTTCAGAAGGTGAAGATATTAAACGTCTTTATTCCACTCATTCCGTTGTTCTAATTTTTATTTTTCCTTGCTAGTTCTCATTAAATCCATCATCTGATTTTTTCATTGACAGGCACAATGGGATAAAATACTATTAATCTGAACTTAAAAATATAGACATAAATTATTTCTCTGACAAAAAGAACTAAATACACTACTCTTAATTAAGTTCTCTTTGAAAAAAGAATAACATATCCAAGCTTATCTGCCTTCCTTCCTCTGTCAACACCTTTTACTAAAATGTCTCCCTAATTGGCGAAATTAACTATTCTGTGAATACAAAGTTGCATCGTACTATCAAGAGAAGTTTTAAGATATCTAAATCATCCAAGGCCAAAACTGTCCTATTACAGCTCAGAGCGATACTGCACTTGCACAGGATTCGTAGTCTCATATTCATATCTGAGAAACCAAAGTTGTACTTAAGAAAAATGCGTAATATTTCAATTTTTTCCAAATTGGTTTGTTATTCATATTGTATCATGCTTTAGGGTTTAAAATGTTTTTCATATTTTTCAGATTCATTATATATCTATAGTCATAAAAAATAACCCATAATATTGAGAAAGAACATAAAAAAATCAGTTGATAATACTTCGGTTTGGTTTCATTTTTTATATGATGAAAGGAATATGTTGTTGTTGTTGCTTATGACACCTGACCGACAGTAACATCAGATCAAGGTTCACGAAATTCGTCGCGGCTAAGGGCTAGAATTTTACGCCTGTCGTTAGCCTAAGCTTTGAGCCCCGTGAAGGTGACAGTACGATTTTGCTCGGTACAACACGATAGATGGCGACACCAATCGGACCCACAGATGTAACGATCACGTACTCCGTTGTGTACTCGGCGAGTATTTGGTGGCGTCGGGCATCGAACCCAGGCCTTCCGGTCTGGCGTCCGATGTTCTAACCACTAGGCTACCCACGGCCCAAATGAAAGGAATATGATGGGACAATGTAAAAAATGTTCTAGAGTTAAGAAGAAAAGAGACTAACCAAATCAAATTTGGTTAGTCTATTTTTTATCAATCAAGTTTATAGTAAATTTTTATAAAATCTTTTACCCACAAACCAATCTACATTCAGAAGAATTGGGAACAATTATTGAAGTTGATGATGATACAAATGCCAATAGTGAAAACGAAAATTAGAATGAGCGATAACTAAAATTTTGAACAAACCAAAATACAGTACAGAAATAAGCTATATCTGAAATCATCCGACGAGAAATCTATGTATTTGAAGATGAGAGATTTAGAGGTAAATTCTTGGAAAAAGTATATCGCGCATTGCTAATAGTACCACCAATTAGCGTAGATGACGAAAGAGCGTTTTTGGCAGCTGGTAATTTTTGCACAAAATTATGTTACAGTACAATTGACGCATTATGTTTTTTAAGAACACTTTTCAAGCATTTAAATTTTAAAACATTAAAAACATTTCAAAAATTTGTAATAGCACCACAGATAGAATAGTGATATTTGCACTTTTTTGTGATTTATATAAATAAGAGGTTCCTGTATTTTTCTTGTGTGATTCTTTATATATATTGTTTATTTCTTGTGATATTTACACTCTATAATAAAACCGGCAAGTAAAACAAAGAAATATAAGTTTCTTTTTTTCTTTTTCTAAAATTTCTAATACTGGTATTAAGTTCTAAGAAATACCGAATACCGGTATTGAACTTTTGGTCCGATATTGCAATCCCTACTCCCCGCTATGCCACTTACTACCAAAAAATACTGTTTAAAATTATTTTTCTGTGTGAGAGAGAGAGAGAATAACATGAACAGTACTTATTTTGTAAATAGGACGACGGTAATAACTACAATATTATTGGACATATAATAGCTAAGATGCTATGTATACTTTTGGCATTATTGCCTATGGGATGTCGAGATATTGATGAAGTCCATGGAATTGATCGATCTTGCTGTGTTATTGAATGCCATCTTCTGAGTTATTCTCTGCGCTTCTCTTTAGATGCCTCGGTGACAATATCGTGAATGTGGTGATTTGATAGAATAAGAGAGATGGAATAATTTTAATATAGAATAATTAAAATAATGGGTAGAATAATATAGAATTTGTAATATCTTTAGTGAATTATTATGATCGGGAATTCGACGATTTTCTGGATGATAAATATTTAAATATTATGCGTTTGTGCGAGTCTCAGAATTTATCTCTGCATGGTGTGCAATCAAAACATGGATTAATGAAGTAATTTATGTTTAGAGATAATATATCAGAATAATTTGTAATGTTTTTTTCTCTCTTTGTGTTATGTTCGTAACAGCTAAAATCTTCGGTACTATTACCAGAGACACTTTTTTAAATTTATTTATTTTTCAGAAAGGAGAAGACTTTCCGGATAATATTGAGTTCTCACATGGAATGTATGCTTTCATATCGATTTGATCGACCATTTTATTCAATGAGTTAATCATGCTGTTGTAGGCATTTTATCGCCCTCCTTTAATTGTATGACCTCGAATTTCTTAATTAAATATTGAAGAAATTTCGTCAATTAACTTTAGTTCTGCTGTTTTTGCAGAAATTATCAGAATTTGATCATTCCCTTCGGCTTTCTCATTTTTTCTTTCTTTTTCATCTTCAATCTAATAATGAAATGATTGAGTTGGGAGAGATTTTATATCCACAGGTCGGAGTTCATTCGCTACGCATTAATTATAACACTCCTTAATTTTATTCAGTGGGTAATATCTCAAGACTATCTTGTTCAACAAATTTGTGAACTTATGTATTGATTTCGAAATTTTTGCTTGAAATTTAGAAGTTTTTCTGTTAAACTAATATATTAAATACCGTCTTCTCGTTAATGAATTGTTTACCTCCAGACAGGGAGATTTTTCTTTTCGTTTAAATTTATTAAACATTTCTATTCCGAGATTTTTAAAAACCCCTCCTTTGCAATTCTTTTTTCTTTATCTGTTGGATCTCATCAAACTCTTAAATTAAATAATTTGTTCTAATCAAGCTGGTGATATTGTTTTCTTTCCGTATATTTTTAATGAAAATAGAAGTGCAAAGTCAGTTTCCATTGTTTTTTTAAAAAAAAAACTTTTTTGAATGTAAATGTTTAATTTATTTGTATTTTAAGATAACGTAAATACTAAAGGAAATGGCACTTTTGAATCAGTGTACATTGTAGTGAATTACAAATAAAAAAATATCCTTTTTAAATTCCGTTGCCACATATAAATATTTGCTATTTTCTAAAAATGATAAATATTTTTTTAATTAAAATAATTATAAATATTTAAAATAATAAAATAATTTAAAATATTTAAAATAAAACAATTTGAAATATTGAAAAAAATTTACATATTTAAAATTAAATTAATTTGAAATTTTTAAAATCAAAATAATTTGAAATATTTAAAATTAAAATAATTTGAAATATTTAAAATTAAAATGATTTGAAATATTTAAAATATTATAAAATAATTTAAATAAAATATATTTAATAATATTTAAAAAATGAAGTGAGTTTGCTTGAGGGTATGTTTTGGCATTCTGATCGGAATGTTGGGTGACGTTGTCAAGTAGCGGGTCTTGATGACACAAAAGACAACTCCGTAGAAAATAGCCGTTAAATCTGCCGTAACTGAAAGTTCTACCGCTGGTGTGGTGTGGAAGTTAGGAGTATTGGATGAGGCAGTTTAAGTGCCGTTACGTCGCTTGAGAATGATTCAGAATTACTTAGTCGATCGCAAATTCAATTTCAATCGTGTTGCTTTTAAGAGCGATGCTAAGTAAAAAAGTGAATTAATCTATTCATAACAAGTTCCGAAATATGGGTAAATCCCCCATAATGTGATGAACGAATTTCTTTTATTTATAATGATTGATGAATATACTGCTAATGAAGTTGATTTAATTAGAATTTGTAATGATTTTAATTATTTCTCTCACGAATAAATATGTCTTTCAAGTAATCAGAAGAGAATAAGTTTTTTTTTTTTTTTGAACTTTTGAGACTTGACTCATTTTTTCTAATAATATTAAAACATTAATTTGCATAAGACGATATTTTTCACTTGTCCTTTATTGTATATGGAGATTACATTTGTTTTTGTTTTCAATTAATGTTAATTTGGTGTAACATAAAAGAAAATATTCGTGATAAATTAAATCTGTTGCCTTTTATTTTAGTATTTGAACAGAATTCACGAGTGCAAAGGGAGGAGAGGGGGTACAATGGGAGGTAAAATCATCTTTTAGATCTTATCTGTACTCTTTCTTTTATTCTTTTATATATTAATAAACATCTTATTCTTCCCAAAAGACTAGTAACTCGTTGAAATCGATCTGCCTTGCATTGTTTATTTTTTTGCTTTAATACTAGCATCGTATACTCTTTCTGATATCTCGTATAAAATTACGCCTCCCCCTTTTCCTCGTTTGTGGCAGAAATGGGTTACGTATTTCATAAATATTTAAGAACCAGAGTTGTGTGCTGATCAAATTACAGCATTGGTAGAATTATTTTATGTGTGTCTTTTTCTTTCTTGTAATTGCACTTCGGTTAACTGATTTGTTCGGTGAAGGAAAATTAATTTATCTGTGATTATTAAATATTCCTTGATTATTTGATTTTTTTCAAGAAAAAAAAAAGAGAATAGAATTAACTTTAATTTTTTATTATTAAATAAACGTTCAAACATCCTTATTTTCCTTTTATTCTGAATGACGGATTTTTTTCCCTTTAATTTGAAAAAAATTCGTACTTCAGAGAATCAATGTATTTTTTTTTTTACATTATCAAAAAAATCTTAACGGTTTCAGATAGTTTTATTCATAAAAATGACATTTTCTGATTCGAAATTCCAGTGTGAATGAATATCTCAGTACTTGATAAACAAAAGTAAAAGAACGATTTCTTTCAACGATGTTTAAAAACTGGTGGCTGAATCACATCCAAAGCCACATTTGAAGATAATAGATATCCTACACATTACTTTGAATTTACTTAACCCTCCATGTTGTGGGGTTGATGCACGCTGAATCTGTCGAGGCTCAAAGCCCATCCATTAGCTTGGTAAGGAAGATAAGGACTAAGGTGTTGTCCTGGTCACCTGACCATTACTCAAAATTGGAGGTCTTGCCATTATACATTTACAGAATATGAAAAATACGAGTAATTTTCGCATAAGAAGCTCTTGAAATTCTACTAGCTTTATGGTGCCTCATAATCGATAATCCTCAACAATCGGTGGTTTTGTGGGATTATGAATTACACATCTTTATTTCAGTTAACTTTGAATATTTTGATTTTTCACTCAAATTTAAGTGCATAGAAAAAGCCAGACATTACACAAGGGAGAGGAAGCTGAATATGAATTTCAGTTGTGTTCTGTTTGATTATGAAACTGAATAGGTAGTAATAGGGATAGGCGCATTATTATGAAAGAGCTACCAATATCCCTCTGCTTACAGGTATGTCCACGTGCACCTCACTTCCTATAGAAAAGTAAAGAAGGTTCTTCGTCATTCTTTGTACGAGTTCTGCTAAAAAAAGTCACCTTTGGCCAGAAAAATAACTTACTTTGCGGGATTGGGATCCTCTCTCTCTCTTTCTCTGTAATCAAATTCAAAGTATTCCCTTGCTCTTCCACAAACTTAGGGCCCTCATTTCTTCCACTGCCGAAAACATTTCTGAAAGGCTTCTTTTGGAATGGTTTTCATCTCCACCGTTGCGTTCTGGTTTATCACATCTCTATTTTGAAAACGGGATCCTTTGAATGGCATTTTCACTTTCGTGAACAGCCGGAAGTCACAAGTTGCCAGGTTCAGCGTTAATAGTGTGCAGTAGGTCCTGTGCAACTGTAAGACGGGGTTTTTCTGTTCCACCGACATAAGCATGGGAGCAAATTTCGCAGCCGCTCTGCGCATAATTACACAAAATTGCATGTGCAAAATTTGAACTGATATCAATTTATTCAGCAGTCTCTCGTAAAGTCAAATACCAATCCTCCATTATCAGATTTTCTACCTTTTCAACAACAGCTTCATTGCGAGCGGTTTGTAACCCCCCCCCCTCCCCATCATCGCTGGTCACTCTCCACTGATTTTAAACTACTCATTAATTGGTGTGACCCCCATAACTTTTGTCTCCAAACACTTGGTTAATTTTACGAATTGTTGTTTTTTGACAAAATTTGATGCAATTCCTCTGCTCAACTCGTGGAGTCATCTTTAGAGAGATAAAAATCCGACGAGCACGTTTAAGGCTGTTTGCGCCATAAGTACGAGAGCTTGAATTTAACGTGAAGCACACACACATTTTTAAACAGAAAAAATGTCTCAAATTGTATAAAAATTTGTGACATTGGAACTCATGCATTTGTTTATTATATAGTGTTTTTAAAATAGCAAAATATATATTTAATAAATAATTAGTTTTTCCTTTTAACATTTTAAGGGCTAGCTCATTTAGCATTACGATATAGAAGAAAAAGTGCGAAACACATTCTGTAAAAGAAAAAACTTGCCAACTCGGATAAAAATGAGTAGTATGATAAAATAAGTGATTCTCTACAGAATAGTGAAGCCAGAATATAATTTTAATATTAGAGTATGTTTATATCTGAACTAATATTCTGAATTCGGGTCCTTTTCTTTAACATTAGCCGAAGGCAGCCTTAATAGCAATTTACTCGACTACTTGCTGAAAGCGCCAAGTGCACTGGAATAAAGAAAAAAAAATTGAAGAATTAAGCTGTCACCTCCCTCTGTGCACAGTGGCGCCACTTTAGAACTGTGCACGGGAAAATTCAAGTTCGGATACTTTTTTGAATTGCTCCAGATCAATCTGGTTTTTTTTTTAGTCACGGGTATATTGGATGTGTACTCGCCAAAAACTTTTCCAATGTTGTGATTCGTTTACACTTGGGATTTGCAAAGCTTTACATTAAATTAAATAAGGAGCGCTGCTGTGAAATTTTTCTGTTATTTTTGTAAAAATCCGAACTGGTTTTGACTTATTCATCAGCTGTACGCTGATGATTCATAGCTTCTGCAGGTAGGAAAATATTATCAAATATACATTAAGATCACTTCCATATATGCATTGAAGCATATTTCTTGCTTCCATTTGTTAATGTACGAAAAATTATGATGAGAGATAGAGAGAGATCACAGATATATTTTTTGAACATATATGGTGCACGCATATTTCCAGTTGCGCTTTTCAGACTCCTTCTAACTAGCTCTCTAAACTTTCGCTAATTTCCACTAACTATTTAATCAGAAACCCAAACACCATTTAGATGGAGGGCTCCGAAATCAACATACATGCCATGTCATTGGTGGAGGCACATTTGGACCGAAATAATCTCGTGAGAATTAATGACAGGGCTGTTGCCATTGGAAGTACCTTTTCAGTACGGCTTCATTTACAATTCCATGTGAAGTGTGTGTGCTTCGCTAAAAGGTCGGAATGAGAACCTAAGATTGGAATTCCTGTGGGCATTATTAATTCTACGCTGAATTTTGGGTCGATGGCTGATATATGCATAATTTGTACCTCCTGTTGCGTTTGGGGGTGTATTGGTTTTAATATCGATCCATTGACTTCTCTGAAGAAGTGCTTGTTGTCTTTGAAGTGTTTGTGTTTGTTGCCGAGACTTAATTAGGTATTCGTTTAAGTTGGTCTTAATGGAGAGAGAGAGTGTGTGTTCCGGAATGCGATTCCCAGAGGTAATTGGGAATTAGATTCGAATGTCGAAGTCTTCTTCGATCAATCGTGGAAATTCAATTGAAGATTTTAATAGAATTTTTTTTCATACATTTTGATTTTATATTCAATTTCTATACAGAACATAATTAAATTTAAAGCAAAAGTAATAATTGAAATAATTAAAATATTTTGCTCAGTTCTGATAGTAATTGAAGTTATTAATAATTTCATTGAGTTGTAAGTGTCTTTTTATATTTTATGAAATAGTTGTTTTATTGAAACGTAGCAAAGACTTTCAATTAATGTAAAAAAAATATGAAATTGTCTGATATAATTTAATATCTATTTTAAACAACCAAAAATTTATATATATTAATGTACGGTATTTTTGGAGGTTTAAAATTTTTTCAATAATACTTTTCTTTCTGCAACACATGTGCATCTCTATTCAATTTATGCATCTGCATCGAACTTCCGCTCGCGTTTGTGTGAGTGTTTATAGAAGGAAGAGCCATTTTAAAACAAATACACACACACAATTTTTGTTTAAACTTTAAATCAAATCTAATAAACTTTTAATTTAAACCTACGTGGAGCAAGGCAGTTTTAGTCTGCTTTCATTACTTATAATGTAAAAAAATAGTACATATGTAATAGTAAATACAGATATTCTTAGCTGTGTATTCATTTATATACACACGAGTTTTCCAGTACTTTCCTCAGGAACGCCGACGATTGAAATCTTAACTTTTCTGCATTCTAAATACAACACGTTTAATATATAAATATTCTCTAACTCAAAAAGTATATAGATATATATATACTCTCTAACCCAATTGAATTTTAACTTCAAATAGTAATATTACTTTACGTAAATTACGGTGCTTGAGAGAATAAGGCTCTCCAATCAAACAATGGCTGAAAAGTATTTTCCTTATAGCTGGAGTCTGCCATCCACAGCCCGTGAGCCCGGGGCTCTTTCTTAATCCCGTTGCGGCTCTTTAGGTTTCAAGCGCTGTATGAATTATTAAAAAATACTAATTTTATCTATTAAATTTTTTTCTCTTTTTCGTTTGTTGCGTCTACAATTTTTCTTTTTTCTTACTTGTGTATTAAATTGTTTTCCACTGACAAAGTAGTACAATTATTAAAATTAGTTCTAAAAAACTAAAAGTAGAATTTTTTTTGATGAAAATACCCGTCATAGGAAGAAATTCCTCTGATTTTCAGCAATGTTTGCACACTCCCATCCAAAAAAAAAAAAAAAAAAAAAAACGTTGAAAAGATTTTAAATACAGAAACAATTAAAATCACTTTTAATTATTAATGTATATATATGAAATTTTAGGATAAGTTTCTTAATGTATTATGAAAATTTTTTCACTACGCTTGCAAATTTAATTCCCAACATTACGCTATTTTGACTATAGTTGTGGTGGTGGTGGGACTAATCCTCATCTGGTCTAGTTTCACTAGACCAGATGAGGATTAGCCCATTAGGATCCACGAGTCCATTTATCTTCAAAAAGTCTAAGAACAGAAGAGGGGAAGCAACAGCCTCCTTACGTGAAACCCCCACACATTACAGAATGTGCTGGGGAGAAAATGGACTGATCTCACATTTGGTGCAAATTGGGTAGATTCCTTTACCACCTTCAAAATTCATGCACCTCAGGTGACCAGTCGAAAATCGCGAGAATGCCGTCTGATACGATCTGGAACCCTTGAATGATATGGCGGATCCAGGATGTCTTTGAAAATACCATGGGTGTACAGGAGGAACAACCCAGGTTCTACATATCAATTCCTTAGCCCTGGAGTAGATCTCGGTTGACGTAAGGACCATGTGGTCTTCCGGGTCCACAGGATCACTGGCGGCCGCTTTCGCAAGATCATCCGCTTCTTCGTTCCCGGACAAGCCTACATGAGAAGGGATCCACTGTAGATGGATGGATAGGGTGCCGACCTGAAAGCTGCTTAAAAAGGTGTCTATAGTTGTTCTTTTAATGATCCTTATAAATAAAAATATCTCCTACTCTAGCTCCTACTTTTGGAAGGAATGGGAAGTATTACTTTGTATATAGCTTTATTGGTACATTATAAAAAAAAATATTAGTTGGAGCACGAGAGTCTTGATCGTGTGAATGCTACCAGGGTTTTCCGTTTTTCTCCTGATCACACGTATGTGGCTCTGTAAGGGATGATGTAAGGCATCCCTTAGTGCGGGAGGGTCGTAAGGAAGATTAGCCATAGTCAATATAACTTCAGTTTATTTTCAGATGTGATAAACAACGCAAATTCTATTAACCAAAGTTAAGAGATGCACCCAGATACCAAATACGGAAAATAACAGCGATGTAGACGAGATGCGAGAATGTTTTAAATAATCAGATCATTTACGTTTAGGTAATATCTTCTAATTCTTAGCGACCTAATCTAATTTGACTCTTAATTGACAAATCGTCATCTTTAATATTACAATAATCAGCTACAAAGTATACCCCCCTCATTTCATGTTCAATCAACCAGTGCTAGCCCCATTAACAGTCTAACCTCCCTCTAACTCGAAAGTTTAATCTTTATGTACAAGTCTTGATTTACATACTCACATCTTCTACTTCGAAGAAAGGCTTTCAATAGATGAAAGACCCATTTTTTTATACCCACCCAATATAATTTTCGTAGAAATACTTAATATGACCACAACTATTTTTTACATTTTTTTTTAATATACCAGAGTTTTAAACTACCCTTTTAATTCTTTTATTTAAAAATAATTCTCGAAATTAAACATTTTCTGTTAACAAATTATTGAAAAATTGACAGTATGAGGTTAACATTTGAGATGTTTAAAAAAGGGAGTTTTCTTTATTGATTTTAATTATATGTGTGGGTGTAAATGGCGCTTTTTAAAGCCCTCTGTCTCCCTTTTAAAAATATTTAGATAAAGATATTTCATTACTTTTATTGATGATGACATCATTAAAAAACTACTATTTAAATCTCGCTGTGAAGAATGGCAGTTTAATTAGATGTTGAGATCATAAATAATATTTTTTTCTCATTGTTTTTAAAATGATATCTTCTTTAAATAAAGTCATTACCGAGACTCAGAATTGATGTAATGCTCAATAGATTCGAGCAGAATTAACAAGTCCATTATCTGCTTAATTAATGTACTTGAAAACAGAATCACAAAATAATCAACAGTATTTTTTAGGGCTCGTAACATAATTTCAATAATTGTTTTGAATCTAAATTTGAGTACATTAAGGAATCGGTTTTTTACTGGCATTCTATCTAAGAATTATTTTATTACGTAGTCAATAAAATGTAATACATCCGATATTTTAATTGGAAAGTTAATTACTGCATAATTATTTCTTATTTTACTCATTATTTGAAACTCAGTTTTTTTTTACAAGAAATTTTGATTGCATAATTAATCATCTTATAACGCCATTTAAAAATCTGCTGTAAAATTTTTAAAAAACCTTTGAATAAATTTTTATTTAAAATTACTATTACTAATCATTATTCATAATTAGTTAATACCAAATTGTGTTTATATATTTTTGAAATGGCATTTGATTGAGGTTTCATCCACTGATTTTTCTAGAAAAGTGTTCTCTTTTGTATTGAATGTTTCTTATTTTTAAAAACGTATTGGCAGATTGCAGCTGCATGCAAATTAAAGAGGTTTGCATTCACAAAACGCAGTGTCGAACCATAAAATAATTCTTGTATTTTGTATATCTTTTTATTCTGAAGATTTAAAAAGACATTTAATCAATTTATTGTTTAATCAATGGCCTTTTCTCATTACCATATTCTATTGTTGATTTTTTTGGTCTAGTTCTCGATGCTGCATTTTCTTGAAGTAAGTGTTTTATTGACGTCACACTATATAAAGCAACAAGAGGGTCGTTTGCGACGGACCTCGCTATCTTTAACCATGGTCAAGTGACAATAACGACACCCGATCTAGAAGCCCCTCTTCGAACTTACATCCCACGCGAAGATGGATTCTTTGAGCTCGACAATTTAAATGTGTGTGTGTGTGTGTGAATCGCCCCTTTATACTCATCGAATCTTCACTCGCAGTAACACTTGAACGTATGACACGCCGGCCATAAGCACATGACTATGCTCACTAGGCTACTGTATTTTCTTGAAGATTGGATTTTATCAATTCAGTATAAATAGTGATCTTTATAAACTTTTCATTTTTGGTCTGGTAATCACGTATCTCATTTTTTTCTTAAAAGAAGGCAATCATTCTCAAAAATATTTACTTTTTTGTTTATTTTATTACTTCTGTGCTGAAGCATCGCATATCGCTAAATACTTGGAATGTTCCTCTCCTTCGAAACTTATCACATTTCTTGTTTAAAATTCAAATTTTAACCAGCAACTGTATGTGTCATGTAATTTTTATATCCTTTTAGAAAAAAAAATCCTATTGTCTAGACTTTATATGGTAGTATTCTCCTAAGTTAAATTATCCTTTAATTTCGACCAATGTCTCCTCTTTTTCCAATTTTCGTTAACTTTCACTTAAAACTTTTCTGCATATTAATTAATGGAAAAACTAATCAGTGACTAAAAATTATACAATCTAAACAATGTAAAACCTTATTATTGGCTATCTAATGAAAAACAATTATTTATGCTTTTAAACATGCTTTAGTTTTAATTTAATTTTAATGCGTTATGGTAGTTGTAAAGTATTATAGAATTTTTTGTCACTTAATGAACAGTAAAGCTGTTTAGTGTTCTGAAAAATCTACTTTTGTTCTAATATTTAATCATGAATAAAGATAATGATGCTTTGTTATTATCTATGTTGACTTTTTAATTAAAATTAGTTGGTTCATTAGTTGATTAAAATTAACGTTACTTTATAAGGTACATGGATACTTTCGGCGAGATAGTTTTAAATACCTGTCGAGTGATAAGATAAAAACTGTCTCCTCATTATCCTAACTTCTGTGCCTTTCCTTCTTAAGGACACACATAACCAATTTTATTTAACGTAAAAGGACTCCATTATTTTCGACACCATAGCTATAGTGACACTCGGTCTTTATTATATATGCGGCTTAAGTTGAATATCACTGGCCAAGAAGATTGCGAAGCCCTTGACTATTCATCTGCTGAAATCATCATGCTGAAATAGGAATTTCAATTTGAAATCTTTGTGAAATTCTTATGGATTAATGTTTATCTGTTTATAAATAAAATATTTTTGTTGTGTTGCTAATCCTCTGGAGACTGAAGAAGTCAGGCAAGATTCATCAGACAGTTGATTCTTAAAAATCGTGCACAAGGAAGGGATCAGTATAAATATATTTTCTAGAGAGGTCCATACAACTCAAAGTATACTCGACAGAAGTATTATGAACCTGGTACAGATGATGAAGATCTTCGTGTCTTCTTGAGAACGAGAGGCACTTAATGTGATTACTGACAAGACATGAGAGTGCAGTGTGGGAGCCTCTGCCACACTCGAGGGCTGGAGCTAGACCCAATCTATTATCCAGATACCAATG
Organism: Trichonephila clavata; assembly: GCA_019973975.1. NCBI lineage: Eukaryota > Metazoa > Arthropoda > Arachnida > Araneae > Nephilidae > Trichonephila > Trichonephila clavata. The sequence continues at coordinate 68,172 of BMAO01013826.1, forward strand.
ATGATTGAAAGACACTCTCCACTCCGCCATATTTTGTAATATTTTCGTAAAGTATAATTCCAGAAATGTAAGGCTGGAAGAGGAAGAGGTTGGACAAATCTTTTTAGCTAGTTTGTCCACCATTTCCTTGTCTAAAGGTCAACATCAGATGGGATCTACTGGAGATAGATATCATGGGGCAGTAAAATGAGTTTCAGCTTGACAAATCAGTGGAACTAGTTTTGTCACCGACATGGATCGAACTCTCAAGGTGTTGGAATGGGCTATGGCTATCGGAAAGAATTCATAGATCACTATTGTTTTCTCTGTTAGGATGGTCTTAAAGCTGTCAACAGTTGATATCAACTCACTTCTGAAAACCGAACCGAAGTCCGATTGCTTTGTTTAAAAATTAGTTTCTCCTGGAGGTTTTCCATATAGATATCACTACCTGTGTGTGTTTGGTTAGGTATTTTACTGCCATCGATACAAATCTTAATAACATTATTAATTATGTTATTAACCTCTAAGGGTATTTGTGTAAAGTGAATTGGAACACAGTAAGGTGTTATATTAGAAATGGACTCTGGCGGATTCAAGCAATATTTTGTAGGGAGCTGGATTCTATTCGCCAGCAAGTAAGTTCTAGGACTATATTTAACTGAAGGGGCTACATATATATATTAAGTCTTAGTCTTTTTCTACAGTTATTAAGATGCGAAAAAGTGTTTCATGTATTGAGCGAAACTAAATTATTTATTATAGTATGTCATCTGTCTGGCCTTCGTTATTGAAAAAGTTATAAATCTGCCTCAGAAGGCAAAATTTTCGAAGAACGACTATGTTTCAATCCAGTTTATCCCACTATTCATTTTAACACCCTTTTATAAGCTTCACTTGTATGTAACGGAATCTTTGAACTCCATTTTTACCCACTTTAAAAGATCAGATTAATTCGAAATTTTGCACACTTGTCCAGGACCGATGGCAATGAAATAATTATAATTTTATTTCATTTTCCTGATCAGAATCATGAGGATTAACGATTTCCCATCCCGCATCTAGCGACTAATTTCAGATCCCATTTCCAGATTTGGTGTCTAATTCCAGATTTGGCGACTAAAAGATTAAGTTACAACTTAGATTAACTATAAAAGGACGTTTTTTAGTTTTTTTAAACTATGATTTATTTTTTCGTAGAAATAAATATGCTGCACTCTAGAATTTAAATGTGATCACAATAGCCTAGTGGTTATTGTCACGAACTCGTGGATGGAGTCCTTGTGCCACTGAAGACCCACCGTGTAAAGGGGGTCCCGTTGTCATATTGTGATAGATTGGGGAAGGGGTTGCCAGCCCAGATGTCGTCTTCGTCACTTGACAGAAGGTCAAAATTATGAGGTACGTTGTGAGCCCTCTTGTTGCTTTGTAGTGCGACGGTAAAAAAACTCACTCACTCCCAACTTTACAAAATGTATCTACTCGCGCTTATTACTTTAAATATAAATGTATATGTTGAAGTCTAATTTTGCATCTTTTCCAAGAAGAAATACATTGGAATTAACGTAAAGTAACCAAGTTAGTTTTATTCAATTCGAGCAGGAACCTATTCCCAGTGCTAACACTTCCTACACGGAAATTCAGTTAGTCTCAATTATTCAATTAGAAATTCTCCCATTAAAAGCCCTGCCTCTTTTTAGTTTTGCCCTCTACGCCCGAGGAGCATCATCCAAACAGCTCAGGAGCGGAAGGAAGTGTTTCACAATAATCTCTTTCCCAAACCGAATAAAAATAATCATTTTCCAGGAGCTCGGTTTTGTAATTAGATATCAGTGGCAATTTCTGTGTTGTTCCTTCCTCCTATGGAACTAATTTTAAGACCAGGGATTTTCGCATTCCATTTATTATTTTGGATTTTCCTTTCTGTCCTCCCTAATGTTCCATTGAAGCGACAAAGTGTCGGGTTCTTCTTCATCGGAAACTTCTTACGTCGTAAACGGATTTTTGGGGTACATTTAGGAAATGCCCGGAAATAAATCGCTTATGATTTATCGTCGTTTTGGGGAATGAGCTCGCGCCTGTGCTATTGTAAATCCCCCCGTTCCCGAGGTATTTCCGTTTGAGTCTCTATAGGTTTGAAACGGTGGGTGGCTGTAGAATGTGGAAGTAGTAAGGAAAATATTGTAAGAACATGAAAGGGAGCGTGCTTGGAGAGTGTAGTTTGGGAAATACTAAAAGAACCATTAAGTCGTTGGTTCTAAAGTTTTGTGTTGAGAAATTATCTGCTAATATTTTTTACAAATCGTAACAGATTTTAATAATTTAATTTTTCATTTTATTATATATATATATATATTAATATTCTATCAAGTTTAATATGTAATGCAGTTTGTCGGAGAGAAATTTTATATCTTTTTAAAAATTTGGGAAAAGTATAGGCCTTGAACGGACTTGTATTTCACAAAAGCTTTAGCTTACAAAAAACGTATAGTTTAGAAATCTCACCTCCTTTAAGATCAATCTGGAATGGCCAATCAGTTTATTCCCTTTCCAACGCAGATACCTTCTCAATTTTCTTCTCTGATTTTTCTACCTAGTCTGTGCTGTGTCCCGATTGTAAGAGCAAGTCTCGGCTCATCTTGAGTTTTCTGAATTTTTTGAAGCATTTTCCAAAATTTGCATGGCATATAATTTTATTTTTTTTCTTAAATCTCTTTGTAAGAATTAAAAATATTGAAGTCTTAAAAAATTTTCTATGTAAATATAATCATCACTATTAACCGCAAGCCAAAAAATCAAGGAGAATTCTACCTAACATCAAAACAATGATCATTGTATTCCTCTATAGTAAGGAATTATCGCAAAGAATTTGTTCTAACTGGACAAACAGTTATAGGTCTGTACTATTTAGCTATTTTAACACGCTTGATGGCCAAAATTCGTCGTATTTGTCCACAATATTGGACTGAAAGCAGTTGATATTTGTTGTACAAAAATGTACCTAGTTACACCTTCCTTATTGTTCGTCGATTTCTGGCAAAAAAATTATGTCTGTATGTTGAACCATCCACTGAAATTCACCTGATTTAGCTCCCTGGGACTACTCCTTATTCCCAAAACTTAAAATAAAATTTAAAGGGTGTTATTTTGAGGATATTACATCCATACAAGTAGCTTCGACGCATGATCTCTCTTTTCAGGTTATTCCACAAAGTGATTTACAACAGGCGTTCGATTCATTAATAAATCTCTGTAACAAGTGGAGGGTCCTATTTTAGTTTCCGTTTTTTTTTACAGACCCAGTCTTAAAATTTATTTGACGCACTGTGTATTTTAAACCAGATATTTTCTCACCTAAATGTGAAGCTGCATTTGATATTTAAAATGGAGACAAATAAAAAAAATGAAATTTATTATTATAAATATAAAAGCGCCCCCCCCCCTTCTTTTAGTGGGCTGAAACAAGGAATGTGCCAAATTTATTTAAATGTTGGAAGTGTTAACCAAAAAATGTGAAAGGAATTTCCTTTTGTTGATTGAATGTGTACACTTCCCTAATTTTTTATCGATGCTTCCGCTATATCCTGCTTTGTGAAATAAAAAAAAATTGAAACAACGCAGAAACTTTATTGGCATGCATTCAATTTTTTTTCAATTTTTTATTTAAAATCATGGTTAAAAGGGAAAAGTTTCGCTTTGAAACTTTTAAAAGGTGTACTTTTTGGAATACATAAAAATTGGAAGGGGGAGAGGAGAAGAAAAAGAATATCCAAAATCAATATTAAAATGTAAAACAATGTCAGGAATTTTGGCTCAAACTTGAATTCGGATAACTTTTCCACTGACTTAGGCTTGGGAAATATCCAGATTTTCTATTTATTTTTCTAGAAATAAATATAATTAATTTTAAATTCGAATTCTTCTGTAATTTTTGATGTGAAAAGTTTTTATTTTTCGATAATTTTGTTCTCGGTATTTATTTTGTAAGTAGAAAAATTTGACATTATTTTCTTATTCTTTAAGAATAACTTTAAATTTCAAACCCTAATATTTATTCTTATAATAAAGCTTGTGTTATAAGTGTGTGTGTTTTGTTCATGGATCACTGTTCGAAAAATATTAAGGTTATTTACGCTTACCTTTATACATTTGTATACAGTGTAATATTAGCAGAATAAAAAGTGTATTAAACTTCTTCGGGTATTTTTCTCAGCCCACTAAAATTAGTTACTACTAATATTTTTTTAAATGTATATATATTAGGAAAATGTACAGAACATGTACAATATATTTCACCGAAGACCAGAGTCTACGGAATACATTTTGAGTTTCAACGTTTTGTGAGATTTAATTTTTGGAAATGAGTTTTGTTAGTTCAAATGTCGTTTTTATCCATTAGTGGGGCCGATGTCGCTCAGTTGTTATGCTTCAAGCTCAATCATGGGTTCAAGACCTGTGTGTGTGCGATTTCTCTCTTTCTCTCTCTTAATAAAAATCCAATATGTAGGATAATAAGTAATGATGCGCGTTCATAAAAATTAGGTACCTAAATTCTCCTGTAGTGAAATTTGTTAAATTAGGGGAGGGAGGCATCAACTCGTGTTGTCTGTCTTCATTAGACTTAGTTCAAAATTACGAATGGATGCGTTACCAACAGTCCTTATATTGCTTGATAATGATGTCCCCTAATAAATGATTATGATATATTTAATACAAAAATATCCATAAGATTAAAGTTGTCGAGTTTTTAGGATGTTGTACTCCTTCGCGTTATGGACTTGAGTTTTGATTCCATCTATGAAAGTCTTTAGTGATGTAATGAGAAAGTTAAGGAGAATAAGAATCAATTTTAAGATGTAGCCTCCTATTACCTGACCAAGATCGAATGTATCTGGACCAGGGGTGTGTAAACTTTTCCAAGGTACGGGCTACTTTTACTTTTTTCAAGATGTTGTGGTTCATCCAGTGGCATAGGTGTGGTGAGCTAAGAAAAAAGTCTACACTATTTAATTATAGCTTAATAATAGCTACGGAATATGTACTTAGCTGAATAAACTAAGTAAAATTAAGATCGCGTTTAAATCAAAATGCAAGATACAAATATAATAATAACGGCAACAACTATAATATCAAACGAGATATTTATTACGAAAAAATTCAAATACATTAAAAAATAAAACATTTTCATCTTAAGTTAATACTCATTGTCAGTAGAAAACATACAGTTTAGTTACTACTGTCAGCCAATCTTGAAAATTTTAGTATATATCTAGTAACTGCTAATCTTCAGGCGGTCACCTCATAATGTCTTTGTGCTCCACCGGTCGGCCACGATCGACTTAATGCCCACCCTTGATCTGGACTCTTAAAGTGAATACAAGTTAAATAAAATTCATCTGAGTTAGATTCAAAATGGTAGGATTTATTTTTAATACACAGTTATATACACAGCATAGTTGATATAATTTAAAACAACATAAAATTGTAAAAATCTACAAATGTAAGCTCTTTCAAATTAACTTTTATAGTTTGATACCTTTGTGTACGTTTTCCTTGAGAACTATTTGAGTGCTTTTCACCCTAAAATTAACTGAATTTTGATTTATACGTTACCTATATCCTTCATGATCGTTCTGTGATTTTTATATATATTATCTGTTACTTATAACCCATAATATCCACAATAAAAGCAGATCACTGCGCACGAAACTCATCATGCCAAGTGAGAATAGGTTATCGTTTGTCGTTTATAAGCATCTTTCGGCACCATGTAGGGGATGGTATGGTTTCGCACCGTTCTACTTCAATTTTATATAAGAGTAGTATCTTTCGCAGGGAGTATCCTTGGGTCTTTCATCCTTCTTCCCTACCACTAACTTCTCGAAAGGACTTTAGGTTCGCCGAATATTTAGAGTGATCCCATGTTCCACACAGGCACTACATATTTACAAACTCCGAGATTCAAATCCTGGCTCTTCAACAAAGTAGTCAATGGCTGCGCCATGTGCCATGAGCTCGAGCGTAGTACCGCTGAAGACTCGCGGTGCCCAGGGGGACGATGCACGTTAAATCTGTCAAGGCTCGAACGTACTCCCGTTGATGTGTTGGGGAAGTTGGAGAGGATGGTGCTACAGCTCAGGTGTCGTCCTTGACTATGGTTCAAAATTACAAGGTCTGTCTCCAAAAGCCCTTGAGTAGTTGAATATAGTACCAGTTTTATATTCACTCAGCATGGTAGTTCAGCTTCACTGACCTCTATCCATCTTTGCGGCCCTTATTTTCCTAAAAATTTGATTATTACAGGCAAAGGGAGAACTTTATGCTTATGTTTCAAGTATTGTATCTTCTGTGTGTGTGTGAAAAACTCTGAGAGGAATCTTGTAACATTTTGTTATTGATAAAAAGAACATTTCGTGAAATTTAATTTGTTCGCATACAAGCGACAAAAATGAACTTGAATGCCCTGCATTTGATTTTTTTCCCTTTTGTCTCCGTTATACCTTTTTTTAAATGACAAATTTCTACCAGAACAATATCTTTAATAGATAAACGATCGCTGTCCACATGGAACAAAAGTGGAGGGGAAAAGGGGAAAAAAAGAACCGTTTTCCAGTATTTTCAATTTCGAATTACGGGCATCGAAGGAATCCACCAAAGCGCATCGATCTACGATGAGCGTTGGTTGAGGGTGGCTTTTAAAGCAAAAATAATACTTCGTGTTCGATATGTTTGATCGATGAGCCTGAGGTATATCTTTTCTCTCTGGAACTCTTCCCTTCCATGCTTTACTACCTTTATCTATCAGTTAAAATAATAGAGACTGACAAAATGTTTCGTAGGCTGTGTGCGCGCAATCAATTTAGTGGCAGCATTATTCCCCCCGTTTGCGAATATTTCCGCTGTCATTATTTTCCAGAGAGATGGCTTTCCTCTTCATTCCATTAGGGTGCCTGTCACTCGCTGTTGCTCGGTTGCACAGTGTGGGATAGAAATTAATTTTTAGGGGGAATATATTTTTAAGGGGAACGAGTCATTTTTTAAAAAAGTAATCAAGTGTTTTTTTATGTCTTTTCTTATGGGGTTTAGTATATTTTTCCTCTTAAATGAACTTTTGACTTTTAGAACACTCTTTTAGTGTGGGCATTTTAAGCTGTTACATAAGGTAATTGAAGATCGGCAAGAAGTAATACTAGGATTTGCAAAATTGAAATTTTGTAAGGGGCAAAAATATTGATCATACTGGTTTATATTTATTAGGTTTTAAAAGTAAAGAGAAAAAGTGCGGAGCATTACACGTTAAAATATTTAACTAAAGGTTTTAAATGTGGAGTTGGGTTAGAGTAAGTCTCCGTTAGTGCAACAATTATTTATTAATTTTAAGTTAGGTTATTCACAAAGACAACATATATCGTTTACAAAATAAAGGACAAAGAACATGGATCGTTTTTCATAGCGACTACATTGTGTCCTCTCTTGTTCTCTACTTAAGATGGGTAATTGCTGGAGAGCACTTCTGCTGATTGTGACAATGGGTTACAGTTGCTGTACCATGAACAACTACATAAGTCCTTTGTGTTTCATAAAATAGCAGAAATATGTACAATGAAGTCATAGAAAACTTAAGTTTAATCTACATAATAGTAAATTTTCTCTGTAGCGATAGCTTTTTAGAAGCTATAAAATACCGAATTTACTCGAATCTAAGCCACCATCTATTCTAAGCCTCACATCAAATTCTCAACAAGATTTTGAGAATAATGAAAAATAGTGTAAAATGGTTTATGATATTCAATTTTATTAAATTAAAATAAATCTAAAATGAGACTAATAAAAAGGGAATAATTATCATTATTAAATAAACTCTTTTAAATACATACATGAACCAGTAATTGCTCTAAATGCCACATCCTAATTCCCCCCCCCCTTTGATTCTAAGCCACACCCGATTTTCAGTAGCATTAACATATCAAAAATGTGTGGCTTAGATTCGAGTAAATATAGTAATTTAAATTGTTTTGTTATGTTGATTAAAATATTCAAAACGGCGAACAAAGCGCTTGTTTAGATCAGTGTTAGTCCTGTGAATTATGGACCAGGTAGTCTTAAATGGGTGGAGTGTAGTTGACACTACTCTCAGACCCCACGTGGTCCATCTCGATAGAAACCACATGTAACGGATTCTGTCTCAGTTGAATCTTGAACTTGGCTTCGGCATAACTAGATGTGCTGTCGTTTACTCGTAATTCTTGGCTTCGGCGTAGCAGGTGCCTTTATTTACTAGGATTTTTACCTAGAATGTTAGAATTCTCTTTAGTTTCAGTCTAATTAATGTAATGGTTTAATTTGTTAAAGATTGTTAAGTTTATTATTGAAAGTTATTGTTACCAATAAATCCAGGAAAAAGACAGTTCTTAGAACTCCAGAATGTTATTATTTAATAACACCACATACACGCAACAGTATATTTATACATTTATCTATTTAGAATACATATTACGTGCAGTTTTATTCTTGAACGGGACATCATGATCGGACGTCGCCTATTGCTATGATCACAATTTATCTTGCTGATTTCAAGCGATGTCATTAAAAAAAAAATCTATTTCTTTACTTTTGGAGATGCAATTTGAAGGAAATTGTTTTACTGTATCAGCAATTTAAGTTCCGAGTCCACAGAATGGGAAAAATAATGGGGTAGTTAGAACTTGTAAATTTAGGACAACATCCACAGGGGGGATTTTAAAAATCGTGTTTTTTTATGATAAGTTCCTAACAAAATTAGAACTTAAAGAGACATTCAACTAGAGATTTAGTTTTCGAAGTATGTCTTTAAAAACTCGTTTAGAATTTCATTGAGAAAAGGATTGCCAGTACGTAATTTCTATTTTGATATTTTCTAATTGCTAGATGTTTTTTTTTCCTGCTGTGGTTTCATAAGAGTGTAAACTTTTTAATGATAAATATTAATAATAGTTTAAAATACACACATTGTTCTAATTAATCGACAGGCTTGCTGTAACATCTTATAGTACATAAGAAAACAACTTATACTTTTGCATTGTGCATCGAGTTACTTTGCATTATCTCAGATAAAACATTTTGCGTTCCTAGGCCCGATCTGGTGTAATGCACTGTACGTACCAACCGATAAATTACTTCAGAGCTTCTAACAAATGGACGTTTCAAAACACTTCCTTTCTGGAATTGTTCAGTCCTTCCTATTTCCCCCAACTTGAAACTCGAAAAATAAATCTGACAGCGTGCCCTGTCGCTGTCTATTCTTGAATTGGGTGACAAGATATCTCCCCCCCCCCTTCATCGCCGATCACGTGTTCGTCCGAAATTGCATCTCATTAATCTCTGCCTCTCGCACTTTGGTGGACGCCAATGGAGTTCACCAGGCGTCACCTAATTGCGTTAAGGGGCGCAAGTGGCGGATTTCGCACGCCTCGCGCGGTCTTTAGGGCATTAATGAGAAATTCATTGGTTAGCGGTGGAGATCAAACGACTCACGAGGGAGTGGCACGCATTACCTGAATCAATGCAAAGCAGTGGCACCCTTAAGATTAGTTGAATAACTTAATCGTGGACAGGGTATTTGTCAAAGACCTATTAAGGGTTGAACATTTGAACCATTTTAGAAGATGCCTGTCGGCGTCTTGGAATGGTCTTCAGAGGCAAAATAATCGAGAAAATAGGAAGTAACCTGGAGAGGACATTTGTATGTATATTTCTCTGTGGTATATTATAGATGACGACCGTTTAATACCGTTTAAACATGAGCAGGGACATAACATCGCGTTAAGCATAGTTTTAATCTCTTAACCTTAAAATTACGAGTCCATGTTTCAAAATTGGTTCATCATTTTGAGTAATAATACTGTGTTAAATACAATTGATTTCTCTCTCTCTCGTAGGGGCTCTAGGGTGTCAGTTCATGTGCCCTCTTCACTTGGATCTCGTAATTTTGAACCTCTCTCGTCACCGATAGCCCTTATTTTGCTGTAGAGGGCAACTTTAATAAAAATCGAAACCAATTATGTGATCATACTCGATGATTTGTCAAAGTCCCGAGATTTTAGTCTGCGATGTTCAAGCTATGTTACGTGCTGGAGACTTGAACTGCCTGTCATTATTTAATGGTGGGTTCTGATGCACTTTAAATGGTACTGGAGTTTGACGTCCTCTTTCTATGGTGTGATGTAGAAATTGCATTATCATTGCTCAAAATTAACATATTTATCGAAAAGTAATGCTTGTTTTGTTCTAGTGTAAAAATTACGTCAAAATGTGCTATTTAAAAGGTATAAGTGTGATCTGTTGAGTATCTTTGCAGAGTGTGAACTACTAGAATGTGTCCTGTATTAAAATTATACTTTTATTGTGCGCTACGTGAGTGAAACAAAAGAAATATGAAAGTGAAATGGTCTTTGCAACAATAACAATGACAGTCGATTTTATTAATAGAAAAATAAATTAGCTGATCCCCTCCCTTATCTAAAATATTATTTATGTTCACTTAAGTTAAGGGTCTTCAACTCGAAAATAACTGAAACATTTTCCATTCATTTATGCTATACTTTTTTGAACAGCCCCTGGTTAACTCAGTGATTGTTGTTGCAAGTTTCAGAGCAAATAAAATTTTCAAATGTATTTTAGAGGACAGTGGTGTGTTTGTGAGTGTTTCCTGTTGATAAAGATTTAAGTTCAAATCTCAGTTTCATGCTCTGCGTTGAGTAATCTTATCTAGTATTTATTTATTTTCAAAGAATTCTATTCATTAATTATATTCGTTTTCACTATGCATCATTTCTGTAAACGAATAGACAGTCTTCAATGAAATTCGGTATGAATGAACATTTATAGAAGATAAAAATGCTCCATTCACAAGTCATTTTATGTACATATTATTAAAGCTTACAGTGCAGGGCGTAGTGCACAAATCTACATTGTAATATTAAATTGAAAATTAGTCTAATGGATGATCCCCTCTCACAGTTAGAAAGGCCGTACAGCGGGACAGCATACTGGGCTATAGTCGGTTGAGTCGTTGTGGCAGGCGACCCCATTCTTGCATAAATGCAGTTTTTAGCTCCAGGATGCAAGAGATTCTCTGACTGTTTGTGTGACTCTGTAGGATTAAAATCAGAAGAGTTCTGACTGGTGGATCCATGAGGTGAATATCCTCACTTTGCAGGCAATTGTCGATCAGGTGAGTCCTACGTGGACGAGCGTTGTCGTTTATTGACAGGATTCCAGTAAATTATAGGGCTCTAAAATAACCTCTTTGTACATCATAACAATCAAAGAGCCTTGTTAAATACATGCAGGGATATTTAAAAAGGCTAACTATCCTAACTATCGCTCCTCCTCCTCATAATGATCACATTTCCTCATAAAAGAGGAATAGTATCATGCCTTAGGCTCATTGTGTATTAGTGCGCAGGGTGAATTTTGATTCATTTGTATACTCCACTGATATCTGATCCAAGCTGCTTGTTGTCTGCGCCATGGCAAACATGCTTTGTCTGTTACAATATGCGGGACACAACAATAGGTCTTCTAGAATATTCTGAAGCCTTTGAGTAACGGTAAACCGTAATACTCTATCTCAAATGAAAGCATAAGCTTAAGAATTGAGAACCTGTAGCAGTCCTGTGTCACTACGCTTTAGTGCGAAATAAGGATCTTCATGCTTTATTGTTGTCCAGATCTTTTCCATACAGACCAAGTGTCCTGAAACATTCATCTTATTCCGCCATCGATACTTGTTGCTACTAAATTTACCTGATATTTTATAAAATTTATCCAACTTTTGCGAGAAACAGGGCTAGTGTTATGGAGGACTACGGACACACAAATCGTTAACAACCCTTCTTGCCCTTATATCCCGTCTACATTCACAGCTCTGCAGACAAGTACGTATTCGAATCTGAATATCTGTATAATTCTTTGGCTGCATAATTAGCATCTTTGATTTAGTACATTTAATAAAAATAGACATTATTGGAAAATTCTTTTAATTTTGTACATAAATCTATGTCATCCCATAAGTCGAACTTGAAACAACATTATTTGCTTTTGTTATACTCGTATTTATATTGAATAGCGTACTCATAGATTTGATTGGAAAGTGTATCCATGATCACAAAACCCTTAGGTCATCTCTTACGAAATCTCTATTGAACAGTTTCACAATAGAATCCAACAAATATCCCAGATATCTGACCGGGCGAATCTTAAAGGCTAATATACGATACATAATAGCTTAGGAATGAAGGTGCATCTTTCCTCAGAGTTCAATCCCGTTGCCCCTGACAACGGAACTCTAGCGTTTGCGATTTATTTCACCTTGCAGAGGGGGAGGTTTCGTGTGACAGCACGCTGCTTGCATCAATTGTTGCTCCCCTTGGAGGGGATGAGAAACAAACGATTTGGAAAGGTAATCAACTGGTGAATTTCATTTTCGGTAGGGCGTGTGAAAAGGGTTGCGGAGAGTATTTGATTGGTTTTGCTGGAGTGTGTGTGTGTATTCTTTGTATTCTTCACAATTGTGTTTGTTTCCAAAATGTCTTCATTGTTATACTTTGTCTTCTGGATTGAAAAGAAACCGAACGAATATTTTTTGGTAAAGGTGGATGAATATGATATTTTGTTTATTTATTATTAAAAATAGACAAATGCATACTTTTTTACATTTTTATAACACATGTTTGTTCTGAAGAATAATACACAAAACGTATAATGGTTTAGAAAAAAACTTTTGCTTTTAGTATTACTCTTCGAGTTTTTTCATTGATTAAAGTAAGTCTTACATTTTTTTAAACAGTCTGTATAGTTCGATTTACTCATATTCATATAATTGAAGAGTATGTGTGGATTTGAAAATATACCCATTTATCTAAAATAGAATCGCATTAAATACGTCTTTACTAAAAGATCTTCCGTTTTTTTGGACCTTTGTATTTCCTTTCAGATGAATTATTATTTTTTGGGGGGGAGGATAATATTGAGAATTTCAGCCCCTGAATTTTAAATATTCAGGATTTGGGATGGTTCCACTTGTTTAATGAACTGCAGATTTTGTCTTACCTTATAAGATTAGTTGTATAACTACTCTTGCCATAATAAGTGACTATACCAAGAAGCAAAAGCGACCACATATCTTCAGTAAAGGCCAGGTGAGGAGACAATGTGGTCGCTATGAAAAATCATCCATTCTGTTTGATTTTTATTTTTAACCTAATTTATTATTATAATTTTTTAACCTAATTTATATTATTACCTAATTTAAATTATTACATAAGCCTTACACTAATGAAGACTTCATTAAACCCATTCCTAGAATTTACCGGTTTGAGTTTAATCTTAAACTTCTCATCGCTCTACATTTATGGAATCTATAGTTTAAATCCCAAATACATTTTTATTATTAGGTGCAGAGCAATGTGTGTGTGTGTTGCAACTTTAATAATTGTTTTTGTCATAAAATTTTTCTGCATTTATTTGTGATGTTCTTTGATATGTCCCCCCCACACACTCACAACCCCCTAGTGTTGTGATGAATGCTACATTGAGAAAAAATACACATTTGTCGATTTTTTTTAAATTTCAAGGACGTTCCATAATATGCATACAAATTTTATTTCTTAATCTTTTTTTAAAAGAAATTGAAAAGAATTTTGACATGTTTCAGCGAGCATTTCTAATAAAAAAGATTATATTGTTATTATTAATTCAAATGAATTAGTTATTATTGTTCGAAATAGAGATTTCTTTGAAAAGCAAAAGACGAACTATCACTGTCATCAATTTATTTTTGATATTATCATAGCTACAAAATTAACTATTTCTCTTTTATACAAACAAATACAAGAATAAAAATCAATTGCCCCCTCCCATTTTCTGAATTTCCTTTTTATTATATAATTCAAATCTATATTGAAGCATGTGTAGAGATTTTTTTTTTTTTATTTTTTACTTTTTGCATTGAGTGATAATAAAACTAAAGTTTTTTGAGAAAATCTTCTAGGAACATGACATAAATGGTTAAAACAATAAATTAATAACGAACGATTATTTTCTTATTTCTGTTTTAATCTCAGAAAAAAAAAACTCAGCTCTTTCATCGATATGGGATTTCCCAGTTGGTTGTTGCGAAACGAGAAATCAAAGATAAGGCAAAATGAACATCCAGGAGAAAGAAAGAAAAAAAAAATTTTAAGTATTATGAGTGGAGGAAAAAACCAAGATTCCCCTAACTAATTGCGCAAGAATAATCTTCTATTTCCGTTTTTTTCCCTTCTCCTCCTAGAGATCTTTTGAATCTTACTTGATTCCTTAAGACAAGGATTCTTTCAATTCCAATGAAATTAAGATCGCAAATTTTAATCCGCATCATCCTTGTGCTTGATGAGAGTAGGGAAAAAAAGAACAAAGAAAACCTGAGAGGGAAAAAAAGTCATCAGATTCGAAAGAGAACTTTTCCCCCTCTTAGTCGTTGTGTTGCCATCGATTCTTTTTTTTTTCCCTTGCAGCAAATTTAATACTAAGCAGCTTCTGATCTCTAAGTCCACCACAATGAATATTAATTAACATTGGGATAACTCTGGCTCAGTAGTTTTTGATTGCGTGTACCTCTTCTTTTCTGTAACTTTAATTCATTTTTCTTTTTCTTCCCTCGAGCTGAGATGAGAGAGAGGGGAAGCTCTTTTCTTTTACTTTTATTTATTTTTGTAGGTGTATGTATTCATATATCAGAATTATGCGAATGGCGCATATAGTTAAAAGGTCGTTTGTCATGCTTCGGACAACTGGCCGCTTGACAGGTAGTGGGCATGAATTAGTGTCAGAAGACTCCAGATGGAGTCAAAGAGTCGGTTTGGAACAGTGATGCCTTTTAAGTGGGGTTGGTCTTTCTTCGATTCTTTGACAAATGTTTGAGTAGTAATAGCTTTCGTATCACTCTGTCCTGTGGGCACATCATTAGTTATGTGGAGTTGTTTTGAAATATGAGATGGAGTCAGTCACATGAAGACAAAACTGTTTTGTATTCGAAAGTGTTGAATGAAGCATAAGAGTATGCTTTGGTACAGTGGTCATGATTATGAAATGGATAATCGAACAATTCGTTTATCTAGGGGAACATGCAAAAATTTTACGAAGAAATTTTTGACTAACTTCAAAAAGTTTATTTCTTTGTTCTGGTTATAAATAAGTATTTTTTATAAAACGAGTTCAAATCGAAATAATATTAGCTTTTTCAAAGTTTTGAATGATGCACTGGGCGTATCTTAACATTTAATAATCGGATACCTGCGGCATTTGAATAAGCACGTTAAATAATTGGCTGGTTTTAAATTGTATAAGATGTATCCTCTGGGGCATGTTGTGCGAAACATAGTTACAAGCAATATATATAGGAAAGGAGAGGCTGGTGCGTGAACAGACTGGCTTAACCCAACTTAATAGGTCCGAAGTCCAAAGTTTATTTTTGATTTTTCTTCGTTTTTGTTTTGTGATTTTTGCATTTTTTTTTTTTTTTTAAATTTAATCTTCCATGTTTTTAGATGTATTTTGTATTTTAAGTCATATATATATATATATATATATACAGTGAGACCTCTGTTTAATGAAGCCGTTGTACCCCGAAAAAACTCGTTATGTAGAAAATTCTTTAAATAAAGATTCATCTTTCAAGATACTCCATGTACCAGTTTCAGGAAAAAGTTCGAAATAGAAGTTCGTAAAATAGAGATCCGACTGTATGTTTATTTCAAGTTAAATGTATAGAAAATAATGTGCAATATAGTATGGTCTTTCTTAACAATAAATAATATAAAGAATAGTAAAATAGCTTAATAAATCTTCACGCATGTTATCCGTATTTATTTATTTTTATTGTATGTGTTAAATGTTTATGGTTATTTTTTTAAATTGTTTATTTTGCTTACCCTTTTAAAATCACTTGTTTTATAAAAAGATTTGTTCATACATTCCTAAAATAATACTTAATATTATTTTTCATTAAAAATATGTGAAATGAATTTTTGCGTTTGTAAAAAAACTAAGTGTAGTAAAAGATGTGATGCTTTTTTCTAATTCATGTAGTTTTTAAGTTCATTCATTTTGTTTTTATTCTGTTGATTTGTAATAATCAACTGAAATACCCCCCATAAATTGTTTATTCCCCTGCTCTACAAAAAGAATAAGTAGTTTTCTTTTCTTTTTTGTTATCGAACTAGCTATATATGTTTTGTTTACAATCCGGCGGACCTGCATCATGTTTGTTTTTTTTCCTACGTGAATACAATAAGATTGACAAAGCTGAATCTATTCGTAGAGGAAAAGTTTCTGCGAAAAGATTCTGTGCTTAAAGAATACATTTCTAGTTTACTGCTCTAAAGAAATAATTATGTTCTATCTTTCTAAAAGTAATGCAAGATCGTGTGCTGGAAACAAAACTGTGTCTTTAGGTCCGGCAATGCGTATTACTGTGATGCAGTCATTCGTAAACAAAACATTTTATTTCAGCTGGTGTGGAGCAAGTGTCTGCGAGAAGAATTATTCGGGCCTTGCGTCTTTCCAAATTTATGCAAATGGCGCCCAATTCTGTTCTTTCTTCCTTCTTTTTTCATCCTTTATTTTTTCTATTCCTTTTTACTTTGTATCCTAGAAGCGTTGATTAAACAAAGAGGAAAAATGCCTGGAATTTCCAAATATTTCTTTCTCGCGTCCGGATTTAGGATGGGGAAAAAATCTTTCCTCTGTTTCTCTTCTCAAGTCCAAAGCATTTAAAAGATAAACGGACTACGAAAAAAAAAGGAGCCAAGAAGGATAAAAAAAAGAATCTAAGAAATCTTCGACATTCAAATCAAACAGAAATTCTCGATAAAAATATGAAAGATGTAAAATATTTGAAAACTCTTGAATAGAAGAAAATATGCCCTATATTTGTATGGCTCTCAAGATTTACGCCTGGATACTTTTAAACTCCTGATGTTCCATCGAGGGAGGTAAAAATAAAATTTGCATTAAATCAAAACTATTTTTAAAAATATTCTTTGCCGCATCAACAAGCAGTGCATGCATTACTACTAAAATTATGTTAGGGTTTTTTATCCGTATATGTAATCATCACTCTTTAATTTTGCTATAAAAAGGTAAAAAAAAATTAGATTATAAATATTTAACAGGGCTGCTTGAGGGCATGCCCCGGCATTAGACCTCATCATAAAAAAGAAATAAAATTTAAACATAAACTCTTCATTATGTGTGTACGTGAAATTATAGCATGCTGTTTGTTTTAACCCTACGTTGATGAAAATACTCCCTCATGCACAATTTTTCATTTTCCACACTCTTTTTTCTTAATTAGTTCATGTATTTTTATATCCGGTTGGGGAAACCAGCGACGATTTGTTTTAATACCTAGAAAGGTCTTTTTAATTGCTCGTATTAAGTCGGGATTTAAAACTAATGAGATTTCAGCATGCGTTTTAATTCACTGGTACTTATTTCGATATTGATATGTCCTTAGAAGGAATTTGTAAAATGTCAACGATGCAGTTTTGTGTCGTTTTTGAAATATTCGAAAGAAGGAAATGTGATTAAAAGATTATTTGTGCTTTTTATTTTCCATTTCATACCTCAGAAATTTACATATGAAACGAGCTTTTAACTCAGTCAGACTAATTGTCATTTGCTTCTTTTTTAGCATACTACTTTTATTGGCTGTTTTCAGAGTTTATATGAATTAGAATAAAAGTAATTGTATTCTATGAATCTAGTTTTTTTATTGTCAGTAACAGTTAAATACGTTCTGCATTAATCAGAGTTTGTTATTGAGCTTTGAATTTTAAATTCTTAATTAAGTTTTCTTACGTAAATCTCATTCGCTTTGCTGTATTGTTTATTTATTTCCTTAATGTATCTTTAAAATACCATACTTTGGTTGAATATAAACGATTTTTTCTATAGCAATATTTGTATTACTGTATGATTATTTTTTAAAAATTGCATTTATATATATTTCTATTATGAATGGTAAACGCGCGTGTGTTGTAATGCAAGAAAAATAATATTTGCACTAAGAGCGAACAACTAATTAGGATTATTAATTTAAATTTCAAAATTGTCAGTAATTTTTAAATTTTTATGAAGAAAATATTGCAAAACGGCTTATAAAAATCTCGTACGATTTTGACTAAAATGTATTCGATATTCGATTAAGTTGCATTATTAATACATGACAATTTTTCTAAAACTACCATTTTGAATATTATTTATTTAAAGTAATTTTGATTAAGTAGTTGTTATTTTATACTACTTTTCTGTCTTTTCACATACACTTATTTATAGTTTGGCTTTAAATTTTTTAGATTGAATGACAGTTTAGTATATGATTGTTGATTATTATATACGTTACTGTTAAAGTGTAGACAATTCTGTTATTTCATGGAATAACTAGGTATTTCAGGAAATAACTAATCAAGTCACTTAAAATGTATAATCGATGAAATATTCCATACTTTACCTAGTTATTATATGGAATAACTAGTGTTTATTCTATGAAATAACTAATGATAGACCGTTAAAGTGAAAAATGAACAATTTCAAAGTTATTTTATAATTAATTGATCATAAATAGCTAAAATCTCTTCAAAAATACATTTTTTCCGTATTGCGGACGATTAATTGATAAATAATAAGGAAAAGCAGATGCGATACAATTTATTGCTCATATTGCAAACATTAGTTACACAGAAAGGAAAAAAGAATATGTTGCAGAAATAGTTATATTTAAATATTATCAGAAAAATACATGCTGGGAAAAAAACTGTTGTTTCATAAAAACATTGTAGAAAGCTATTCAAAAAAAATTGTAAGAGAATATTAATTGAAACTTTATGAAGTACATTTATTTTAATGTTCATTATTTATTAGAGCAAGATTGATGTGATGACACTTTAAATTGGAGTTCAAAATTGACTAAAAGAAAGTTAGAACTAGTTCAAAGAACATTCGAGTGCCGTATTTCATACTTTAGCGATCAAATAATCGGTATTCTGTAGAATACCTATTTAAATCGTAGAATTCAATAATTTTATGTACTTTAACTGTCTTGTCTAGTTATTTCGTGAAATACCTAGATATTCTATGAAATAACAGATTTCACACTTTAACGGTTACATATACATGCATTGTGTGTGTGCGTGTGAGAACATTAAATCCAACAAAATGAATATGTAACTTCTAAAAAAAAAAACTCAGCAAGAAAATGATGTAAGATAAAATAAAATACCTACATTAATAGATAAGCTAATTCTTAGACTTTGGGATAGGTTCTTTCTATACCATTATGTCTGCGGTAGTCTAGTGATCTGGTCAGGAGCTCGGGTCCGGTGTGTCATGAGTTCGAGCCCCGATCCCATGCAGAGGAGCTGATGTATGTTCAATCTATCGGGGATCAAAGTGAGCACTCGACTGGTTTAACGTGCATCGCTTCCATACACGGGCCGTTTAGGGGAGCGATGCACGTCAAATCTGTCGAGAGGTCAAACGATCTACCGTTGGTGTGGTGTGGTGTGGTAGTTCAGAGAGGGAGTGCCAGATCAGGTGTCGTTCTCGTCACTTGACCATGGTTCAAAATTACGAGGTCCGTCGCCAAAAGCCTTCGCGTAGCTGAACAGTGCGACGTTCATATTCAATCAATCAACCTTATGTTTTTAAAATCTTTTTTTTCTAATTTTATCAATACTATTCTGGAATCAGTATATATATAATTATCACCAACTAACGATTAAAATAATGTGAATGTCTAGTTATATATATAACTTTGCTTTGTTTCTTATTAAAGATTATTATCTTAGTGTGAATAGATACTTCATTCAAGTGAGACGTCTAGGAGCACCACATTTAATCACGGGAGACAAGACGAGAATGAATATATAAGTATATTACATAGAACACACAGTTTAACAGTTTTTACAGCGCCCTCTGTTGGCATTTACAGAGATCTAGTACAGATATCAGAAACTGCACAATATTTAACACTTACAACTATTTCCCAGTTGCATCATTCAGTGATTGGTTTGTGCCCAATTATTCAACGAATAAACTTCAAATATTCACCAAAAACTATCCATAAATATCCATCAAATTTCTTTCATGCATGAGAAAACCGAATTAATGTCAAGAACCAAACATCACAGTATATGGTTTCACACAATCAAACAAATAAAATATCTTAAAATATATTAGTTTAACATTAAAATTAATCCACACATCTTAGCGAAATACGAAAAATAAGAATACACGTCTTCCATTCTGCGTTAAACTTTTAAATGATAGATTATTTATCTGATGTGTTTGCAATTATTACGGCTTCGGAATTTAAATTTGGTTGGATATTCGATGAGGTGGAAATGTGTTTGGAATTGATTTGTTCGAAGTTAATTTGGAAATCGCATCATGAGGTAAGCGATATTATTCTGGGTTCCAATAATTTATCCGTCATTTCATGGTGGTTGATTAGTGAGATCAATTTCATCTTGTCAACTAACTATGTCATTGAAATAGCTTTATTAATTGAAATGTCGTTGATTGGGCTTAGAGTCTAATGATGTTTCTGAAAGGTTTCTCTCGATTTTGATTGAACTCATTTCGGAATTTAAGCGTTATGATAGCGTGATTTTGGAAATTGCAAAGTTTATTCACGTTCAAAGTAGCGGAAGAATTTTCATTCCTCTTACAGTGTTTTCTTTTTCAATTCAGAAAGAAATAATTGAAGTTAAATTATGATTTATTTGCTGTGATAATTACATTTTTCTGAAACTGAATTTTGAAGTTTGAGTGTGCTAGCATAAAGTAATATGTGCATTAAATATTTATCGTCTCATAATTCTTGTATTCATCCTGATTTTTGTTTGGCGGAGGCTTCTTGATGTGTTTATGTAATTAGATTCACTGCTTGAGATTGTTATGATTTCTGATTTTTTTAAAAAGTAACTGTGTGTGTGAGAGAGAGAGAGATACTACGTTCGGAACCTTAATAAATGAAATAAAATAATTGCAGTTTTATTCAATTTTTTATTGTACTAATTTCATATCTATAGATGTAAGTACATTTAATTTTAAAAATGTTTAACTGTGACAAAAATTTATGAGCCTTCACTCCATCTCTTCTAAAGTCCTATTTTTCTAGGAAATTTTTATATGTAGAACGTTTAGCTTCAATAATTGATTTCTTGAACGTAGCCTGTGCCTTACGCAAAGCTATGCAGTCCTTACTAAGCCCAGTGTTGCGAGCGAGCTCTCTTGCTTCATCTCTGTCTTTCTTAAGTTTTTGTAAGTTTTCATTCCAAAAAGGGGTATTTTTCTTTTGCTGTCCTCTTGGGACACAAAGAGTGGCACATTTCAGAACAGTAAGTGTAAAAAGTCTTGAAGAATATTCAAAATTTGGCATAACCAAAGAATCGGTCATAACTTCGTTAGTTAGGTTTTTAAATTTAGCCCAATTTGCCGTTTTGAGGTTCCAGTAGGTTCGTCTAGGCTCCCTATAAGAAAGTCCATATTTTATAATACTCGAAAGTAGAATTTTATGCCCAGCACCGCCTGGACTATCAATTAGTTTATGTTGGACTCTATCTGACAAAGCTGGGTGTGTCAAGAGCAAATTGGGATGAGAGACACCTCCGCTGTAGGACAAGAATGTTGGAGAATTTTCTTCATTTTCAATAAAATCGATGGGATTTGAGTCGATAAGATTCTCAACTATGCTACCAATATAGCTTGTCGCCATATAACCCCAGCGAGTTGATGGTGCATTAAAATTTCCAAGGATAAGGGATTTGCTATTTTAATTAAGCAGAATGCTATCAAAGTCAGGCTTATTATTTGGAGGATTATACAGGAAGAATACTCTAATTGGTGTATCTTGTCTCCAAATATGCATTTGTACAAATTCCAATTTATCATCAGTAGTCATCTGGTGGGAGGCAATTAATTTTGCCTTTAGGGGAAGTTTAACAAAAACAATAATTCGAGAAGCAATTTGTCTTGAGCGCTTTAGTTTAAGTTAAAATATTCCTCATTATCTGCGGCAGCACCACACTCAACAATGCGCTTTACGTCTAAATCATTATTTAAAACAATAAGTCTTCAATTCAATGAATTTGTCATTTGTTAATCCACCAGCATTCCAGAAAGAAATCTTAAAAACTGTTTCAGTCCTAGTCTTAAAAAAGACATTTTGATTCATTATAGCTGAAAACACTTCTTATACCCTCAAAAAAGAAAAGCACTTATCACCAATTTTTTTACTTTTCAGTACTTTAAGGCGAAAAATTATCAATCGTTCAGTTTTAAACAGGAGGCACCACGCGAATTTTAGAATCAGTGTAATAAGAGAGACAAATGTACCCCGTCTATCACCATTTTCTACATTTTTTTTAAGTCTAGAGTGAGAGATTGTATGTTGAAATTGTTATCAAAGACTGCAAATTAATGTCATTCAACTTGCATCTATATTTACTTTAGTTCAGGGATAGTGAACCTTTTTGAGACGTGGGTCAAATTTCGTTCATATTTTTTTAGTTCTAGCGCGTGGTTCACTAGTGCCCATTAGGACCAGAGTTAGGTTTGAAAATTTTTAACAGTGTATTTTTAAAACTGAATATCTTTAAAATTCATTGCGGCTTAACGGGTGAAAAAGGGTGCTATGGAAGTCTCTTTCTACAAATATAACTGAACATAACCTTACAAAAGTGCATTTTATCGGAAGAAAATGCTTTAAATATGGTTATTTGCTTTGGTTTTTCGATATTTTTTTCAACAAACAAAATGTGAGGGAAATTATACACTTTATTTGATATTTTGTAAACACTCTTGATTTATTTCAAATATTACATACTTCTATATACATTTTTTGTCATTTGCGTAACTTTGGAACTGTAATGATGAAACTGATGGTTACATATATATATGTAACATGACGATGTTGGCCGTTGAAATAGGATTCTTTAAATGAGATTGTTGAGGCAGTCTTGAGGTTAATTAAACTTTTTATTGCGCATCTTGAACACATAAAGACAAGGACGAAACAATACACACACAACACAAGCTGCAGCCGGCTACATGTTGATGCAAATACAGAAGGGAAAAAAGGGGGCGGTCTCCAGGACTCTCGGTATTTATAGGCAGCTTAAATCACGTGATCTGTGTGGGTGGATGGATGTAGTTTAAAATCCTCTCGTTAGGCGGCTGGTTAACTTATTACTAAAACGTTGGTCCTGAAGGGATGGACCAAAGGTAATTAAAAGTTATTAAGAATAATTAATGGGGATTATTACATATATATCCTCACAGTGCTTTTGGTACTGTGATAGAGATTTGTGAATGTTGTTTTTCTGTCCGTGTCTAACACGGCAATGTTAATGACTGCTAGTTTTAGTCGGTTATGAGTTATAACGTATGTACTGCAAATTGAACCATGGAATCTAAATTCAGGTGAAGGTTGGCTGGCCGAAAAATATTGTTTAAACCTACAATCCTGGTTCCTAAGGCCAGGAGTTTGCTCTAGTAGTACTATGGCTAAGACTATTCTATCATGACTATAGTTATCTTAGGTTTATAACTATTTTTTGTATATTTTTGTAATATATATATGCAGACAGCATTTATAAATTGATTTTGTGTCAATTGTGTTTGTGTTTGAAAAAATTCAAATAGAATATAAATAATCCACACAAATTGGAAAATCTAAATAAACCTGCGTAAGCAAACAAATGGTTGCCTAGCTATCGTGAGTCAGTTAAAAAGCCTGCATGGGTTTGTGTCTGACCCAGGTATCTTAGGTTCGCTATCACTGCTCTAGTTCATTTTCAGGTAAGAGAGGTGCTCACAAATATATTTGACCAAATATAAAAAATATTTTCTATTTAGTTTTGTGACTCTCTCTCTTGGCGTATCGTGAAAGAATTCTTTCGCGGACCTCTACTTCTCAACTGTTGTATGAGAGAATAATTTTTTTTGTGATATTTAGTGTCAGTTGAATTAGAATATACGTATAAAATTGTTTTAAAAATATTATAAGAAATAATGCTTAAAAGCAATTTTTTGGCAAATAATGAAGGAAGAATAACATTTTTAAAACCTTCACCTTTCATTGGAAATGCTTTTATATTAATATTTGTCTTATATATAGCTAGGACTTCTATACAGAGGGACTGATCTATGATTTTGAAAAATCCACAATATTTTTAAAGTTACGATAAATTAAAATAACTGGAGGGTTTTTTTGGGTAATATTTCGCTTCTTTGATGTATTAAAACTTAAATACATCCACTTTTCTAAATTCATATTTCAAAAATCACATTTCAGTCCCTGTTTAGAAGTCCTAGCTATATATAGAACTATTATTATGATAGAAGCATTTTTCATAAAAAGGGGAATGTTTTGAAAATATGTTATTTGACCTCATTTTTGGCCAAAAAATTTCATTTAAATAGTTCTTTCTCGTAATATTATTCTTTAAAGCATTTAATATTTATGTTCTAATTCAATTGACACTAAATGTCAAAAAAATTCTCACGATCAAAATCACTGTTCCGAAGGTAGTGCATGTGAAATTATTTCATTCTGTTCCATAAATCGTATCTTTCTCATTTAGGAAAGTATTAACATATGTAACATGAAATTAGTTTGATAATAAAATATATGTTTCAATTTTCAATTTCGTTTTCTCTAATTGTATGTTATAGATACCTGTAAATTCGTTTTACTCTCGGTTTAAAATATATAAATCAAATTAAATTCCATATTTTGTATTTAAAATAATATTGCAAAGTTATATTTAAGTTTATTTGTTTCGTATTTTTAACATTTTCAAAATATATTATACCATGTAATTTTTTTAAAAAAATAAATAAGCATCTTTTTTCGATTTTTTTCTTGTTTAATGTTTATTTTTCATTTTCATATGAGTAGTGTGTTTAAATGCAAATATATTTTGTTTTTAGTAAACATTATGTTAAAAAAGCCGCATAATCCTTACTTTATTTTTTCCCTGACTTTTAACATTTTTTGTAGAAGTTTCTTCTAAAATTTTCGGCAGCAAAAGGAAACAGCTGGTTTTAACCCGAGACCGGATTTTATTTTCTCTTTCAAATACCCTATCCTATTATAAAATACATGAAGGGTAGCTGAAGCCAGCACATAAACACCAACTCTTAAATGGATTATATAGTGAAAATATGCTTTTAGTTTCCGCCTCAAATGGGGAAAAAGAACAGAATTACTTACAAAAACAAGTAATAAACTCCATACAAAGCAACATACCTTGCTAATGTTACGTTTTTTATGGAAATAAACTGTAAGTTATTTTATAAACAGGCCACAAATGAGTTTTTGGTTGTGAACGAACAAAGATCTGTTGTGACAGTTTGCCATATAATATATTTAATTTATTCTAAAAAAAGAAATTTTGGTCTCATTTTTTAAAAACAAAATCTGTATTAATAAAAGAAAAGGTTTGTGTGTTTATGGGTGGCGTTAACGCTTAGGCTGAATGGCCCAATACTAAGATGTTTGTTACACTGAGATTATGAATACGATGGTGTAGTTAGTGATTTTCTTCAAAATTCCTCTAGTTTTTTTTAAATTTTATTTTTTATGTTGCTGCGACTTTTGATACCCTTTGCAGTTTAACCGTGAAACGAAATGTAGAGGCCTGTGATTCTTGTAACTTCTGATATACACATGCTTCTTTTTAGAAGGTTAACTTTGTTTGGAGAGTGTTAATTGATTATTCGATTTGCGACGAGGCTTTTTTAGGACGGGGGGTGAGAGGACTGAAAAACCTGAAGTGCTTTAATTTGATTTTAATTATTTTTTAATTTTCAATTCATTTTGTCCAGAAAGCTACCGATCCAGATGGCACGCAATTCATACAGTAAGTGGATGGAACATTTCACCCCCTTTAAAAAAACGAACGTGAAAAATGTCAAGTCACTCGGTCGCGTATTAAATCTGGTTTCGAACAAAGGTAGTTAGTTCATGGGGACTAACGACTTCATGGAATTCAATCATATCTAGTAATCCCCGAGAGAACAAATTTTCCAATATTCTCTTGATCACCTAAAGCTATCTTGTTGCTGCAGTCCAATTCGTGTCTTAAAAGTATCAAAATTTCTAAATCTTCATCTCAATGACTAGAAATGTTTTGTTAGTTTAAGTGTCTTGATGGCCATGTAGGCACTGTTCGGTATGATAATATCATTTCCATTTGTATATTGTTGACATTTTTATGTATTAAACCAGCGCCATTTTTTAAGGGATATCTTTATACTCTGTCAATGTCTGGCTATGGAGGAGAAACCATCAAGCCACAAACGCCACATCTTTCATCTTTGCATTTAAAGAAACAAACTGCCAGTAACCTGCACAACGTATCTCTTTTCCAAATGCATTTTGTTACTTATTGCCGGACAGAAAAACGACCCAAATAAAACGAGACTTTTCCTTGGCAGCCACTAGAGGACGCTTTTTTATGTTTTCCCTGAAAATCTCCTTGTCTCGAAGGTGGACCCTTTTTCTTTTTCGGGAAACTTCTTTCTCTCAGCTATCACTTACCTCTCGTGTTCCTGCCCAAAGATTGTTTCTCGTCGACTCTTTATCCACGGGTCATTTGCGGAGGATAATTCCACTCGATGCATTTATTGCCCGACCGCATCTCTTTTTTTTTATATAGAGAGACCCGTGGGGGTGGATGACGTTCTGTACTCGAAGGGACCTTGTTATTATTTATATTCTCTCGTGTATAAGGAATCGTATTTTGCCCGATGGAGGATTCTTCTTTCGTTTGTGTGTAATACAGTAAATCTTTTAGAAAGGATATTTGTGTACATAGGAATGGCAACTCTCCAATTGTGTAATGTGAGTTGGTTAACTTATGTCTTTTGAAGAAATATGGACCAGTAGATTTCTTCAGATGCAATGTTTTATGAAATTTTTTTATATAGAATTTAAAAAAAAATTGCATTAGTATGATTTTTTTTTTGTATGTGACAATATTTTAGCTTGCATTTCTCACTTTCACCGTTTGAAAAAAAAAATAGTTTTGAAAAGGGGGAGAGGAGAGAGATTGTTAAAAATTATTATTTTTTGCAGTTGTTATCTCTTTCTTTTAGGAACAGCTATTTTACTTTTAGAATATATATAAATATTTTTTTTTAAAATTCTGAACTATCTACGTGTTAATAACTGAATTTCGTACTTACTAAATCTTTTTCTGAAAATTTTCGTGCTTTTTTCAATACACTGTAGGTCTTGTCACTTTAAGACTAGAACTTTTTAACCTGATTTCAAAATAACCATTTGAAACTCTTTGTGTTAGCAATGTAGAAAACGCATCCCAAAATAAACAATAGGTCGGTTGATCCCAAAATTTTTAACCCTAGCAGGAGCATAAAATTAGTAAGAGTAAATATTACTGTATATGTAACTGGGTTTTTTTTCTTTTTTTTTAGACGTAAAATTAATAAAAATAACGAGAAAAATATATATCAGTGTGTAGGTTTTTTTTTTTTTTTTTTTTTTTTTGAGTTTATGTATAATATTATCAGGAATTTATCTTCATTTGTTCAAATATTCTTTGTTATTGTATAAAATTATATTTACCTAATAACCATACAAAATAGGAGAGAATACTGTAATATTTTATAACACCATACAGTCAACTAAAATAAGTAATACTAAGAATAAAGCCTGGGGAAGTACCAATTGATTGCACAGTGTTTTTTCTAAACATTCCAGTTTACGCAATTGCGTTAGACAAACGTTCTATTTTGACATTTTGTATCAAATAAGCAGATACGCTTATAATTAAATATGTTATTCCCCAATTTCTAAGCGGGAAAAATGTTTCCCTTACTCGTGTGAGAAAGGATTAAAGTAGTATTTATATATAATAATTTCTACGCGCACTGTTAAGATTCTTAGTAATATTCTTTACTCTATTATTTCATCACTTAACAAATGGATTTTATACCAGAAAATGTAATCCATTAATATATTTTAATGCTCACATTAAAGCTTTTAAAGAAATTAATTTTATTCCACTGCTTTAAAATTAAGAAACCGAAATTTTTAAAGAAAAGATAAAGACGCATTATAAAAGTCACTATACAACCTTTATAATAATGAAATTATTTTAATAAGTACTTTATAAAGATGGATGCTTTTGATCGTTTTCGTGTAGGCTTCACAATAATTCTAATAATGTAATACAAGTTTGAACACATAGCGGAACGGAACATGAAGTTAATTCTTAATTATGCATTCTAATTCTTACAACTAAACTAATAATACTTTCATATTTGCATTACATATAGTAATGTATACAATTAAATTATCCGATCTGCAGACGATATTTTTTTGCAGTTATTTAAACGATTTATCGGATAAAAGCAGACGATTTTTACAAACTATCTTAAATCTAACTATTAATTTTAATATATTTACAGTTAAAAATAGTGGTATAAATTTGCGTGAGGGAAATTGCTGCTGTAAATTCCAATTATTTGGTTTATAACAGATTTGTTAATGGGCAAGGATGGACAAATGACTAAACAAAGACAAATCGTCGTATATATACAAAGAAGTATTATAACAAATTATTTACAATAGTGCAAATTGCACTTATTGTAAACAAACTTAACAACGTTCCAAAAGCGGCTCTTTAGAACAGTTGCACTGGGAGGAAATCAAAGTCTGTCTTATCACAGTCAGCGTACAAGCAGATTCTGTGATCTCAACTAACTGACTTCTGAACTCAACCGAACTTTTTATAGCCTCGTTGAAATTTCTAGAAGTGTTGATTCCATATATTTTTTGATGGTTCCTTGGCGATACTGAATTTTCACCAAATTTGTCGCCTAGGTTGATAAAGCCGCCAATCTAGTGACTGATTACATCTACGGTTGCCTTTATTTATTTATCATGCTGGGAAGCGAATTTTGCATGTAAAAATCAATTTTCCCACAGGAAGAGTTTCGCTGCAAGAAATGCAGCATACGCGCGTGTGTCTTGATTCAATATTGTAAAATAATTACAAGATTATGAATATAACTGTTATATAACAAAAAAATAAATGATAATACCGTGGCTTAAACTCGTTTACTGCATCTATACATTAAATCTGTCCATTAGTATGCCGAGTTAAGAAGAAAGTGCCAACTAATCTAAATAATTTGATCAAATACATTTTAATAGTTTTTAAGAATCGAGAAATTCTCTTTGGAGTGTTCTTTTATTTCTTCTCTTCGATGCATGATGAAATACGTTTGTATAACGTTAAAATCCAGTCGTTTAGCTAAGTGAACTGAGGCATTGTTTCAAGGTAGTTTGAAGCGTAATCCATTAGAACGCGTAAGAGTATTTCTTGGCAAAGCTACTAAATTTTCTGTTAGAGGTAACTCTTGGTATTTCCTTTGGAATTCTTTGAAATTACCCAGGATTTCTCTTAAATATCTGAAGTCACGCAAATTGCTATGTGGCTAATTTTCTGGATTTACTTAATAGGGTAATTGTATTCCCGCTACCGGAGAGTTATAAAGATATTTTCGTCTTCTTTCTGAGTGTAATTACAAAAGTTTGGCTGTGTTAGCGATAAAGTAGTTGTGCACAGTTAGTGTTTCCAACGTTTCTGGATCACTCCTTTATTACAATTTGTTCGGTAGAATAATTCCACGCTCTAAAATTTTAGAACTATTCCTAGAAGTTTAAGAATTCGTTATATTTGATTAACTAAAATATTAAGCGAATAAAATTCCTTAATGAATACAAACTATTTTTTAAGTAAAATCTGCATTTGTGTAATGTATAAAACATTACAATGCTTCAATCTTTTTCCCTTCTAAAATGGGGTCGTGGTGGCTGTGGTAGTCAAGTGACCATGGTTGCGAACTCGTGACCAATGTTATTTCTATCAATTCATGGGTTCGAGGCGTAATCCCGCTTAAATCCCCAGTAACTGAGCAGTGCTTCCCAATCTTTTTATCGCCGTGTACCGGTTAACGTTTGATTATTTTATTGCGGCCCACTGACGGCGGATGTTCGTTGTTTATATAACAAATTGGTTTGATTTAATAATTTTAATTTATTTGTATATAAATATGCTTTCAGAGTAAAAAGTATAGTTACACCTCAAAAAGTAAATATAAAATAATTTAACCTGTCATTAAGGTCATTTCATTGGAAAATTGCACGTACCCGAGAGAGAAATACACTGCAATAAATAAGATATAAATAATTTAATGTTTTTTTTAGCTGTCTGGTACTATAGGATCCATGGACTGGTACCGGTCCGCGGCCCGGGGATTGGGACCACTAGTCTACAGGAGTTGATGCATGTTAAATCTATCACAGCTGAGAGTTGTCGTGCGTGCGCGTTATTGAAGTTTTGTGAGTAGAATGCCACAGTTCAGGTTTTGTCCTCATTTGACCATCCCTCAATATTAAAGGGCCCGTTGCCACTAGTACTTGCTTTTAAGTGACTAACCTACAAAAGTTTGTTTCTCTATTTTTTTTATTTTCTTAAAATTAGAATCACAACAAAGTTATGTAAATAGTTTTTATGTACCATTATTGCAATGTAACAGTCATTTATTTAGAAAAAAGAGCAATGAAAAAACTAATCTTCTAAGAAATAAAGATCTTATTCTAAATGAAAATCGTAGAGTTTCATCTTGGAAAGAAAGGACAAATGTAGCTGAATCATGTTATTTTGATCTTTTTGAGAGATTTTAAAAGTTTTGAAAACATTTATAACTCTCTCTCTCTCTCTCTTTGTGCATTAATGACTGGAACGGTTTTGCATAAAATTTTAAAAATATTGAAAAAGAAATAATTGAATTTTTTTTAAGTACAATATAGTGCCTAGTACTTCTTATTGTGCATATCTTTCGTATATATATTTTACTTTAATACTATAATTAACCTCTTTCTTTGTGAAAACCTAGTGGTCTTTTGTTTGTGAACTCGTGGCTGGCTTGTTCCTGTTAAGTCCCTAAAAGCCTTTAAAGCTGGTATGGTGTGGAAATTTTCGGTAATGAGATGGAAGCTCATATATTCGTCACATGTGACCGTAGTTCATAATTCTGAGGCTCTTCACCAATAGCTGTCGAGATGCTTCTGAGTGCGATATTTATAAACAAGCAATCAATAAGGAGGCTCAATAACCTTGTGGTGCTGTTAACAAATTTCTTGGTAGGAGATGTTCAAGTCGATTTACGAATTCTAGTCTTAGTTTCGGCTGATAATACGTTAAATAGCCTTGAACCTAAAAATCACATATTATAGCTGTTGGTGAAAGTGAGGTGTGAAATGAAGGTTCGTCATCGTTTGACCATCATTCAAAAATTCCAAAGCTATGAAGTCTATAGCTAACATTTTTGTGGCTCTTAAGTGCAATTTTAGTTTTTACAAAAACTGATTTAATACTATAATATCCGTTACAGCTTGTTAATTTAACACAGCATGCAGTCGGATACCGATTTAACAAATCCCATTTTAACGAATTTTGCGATTTAATTAATTTTTTTCCGATTAAAATGAAGATAAAAAAAAACCTATTTAACGAATAATGAACCTCATATTAACAAATTATTTCAACATCCGGAAAAAAAAATTTTCTTATTAATTTGGATTAGTAAAAAATGGATTGTGTGGTTTTCAAATGACATCCTCTATGCATGAATCAGAAAACCTCTTGTGAGTAGCAAATTTCAACAGTGATGAGTTCAATCCATTATTAGACTTGACTGATGTTAATTATTCGGGATTGTAACCTTCCGTGTGAACTTTGAATAGGACAAAGAATTCCTTTACCTCTCATCCCACTCCCCAAAGCAGGGAATGTTTTAAGAGATTTTACCATTTGCACTCTTTCTTGAGAAGTGATGTTTATTATATGCACGGTTTTGCTGAAAAATTTGTTTATGAAAATTTGTGAAACATGGCAGTTTGTAGGAAACGAATGCGTTGCGATTTTATGCAAAAATGGATGATAAAACTCCTATCAAAACTGTTACACTTTCGAATGATTTACATTGTTTGGAAACCTGAAAACATGCATCATTCAACAGGATGTACAGGACGCAGTATTTTCTTCTCTATTAAGTCGGGGGGGGGGGACCTCTTTCGAGTCGGGAATCAAAAAATTGCCAAACATCTATTATTCAATATTTTATTATTTCTAATTAACTGGTGCGTAATTGTTCGCTAATAGTATGTTTAGTTGCCGAATAAAAAGTATGTAATTTCTAAGTATGCATATTTTTTATGTAACTGCTCAGTATAGAATTTTCTAAAGGTAAGTGCAAAAAATTTGTATTTTTTTGGACCCCGAATTAACGAATAAAATATTCGGTCACAATGAATTTGTTGAATCAGGTCCGACTGCAGTTTGTGTAAAAAATGAATAAAGCTCAGCATAAAAGGAGTATTGCGTGCTGTGCCGTTGTTGAAATTGTATATGAGCTTTGAATAAAACGCACATACTTAGGTTAATGATGCATTTTTTTTAAAAAAAATTCGTTCTACTTAGATAAATATACTGCTTTTGTATTCCTACAAGCAAACAGTTGGGCAGGAAAGTTTGGATAAATTTACTTTCCTTCACCGAAATTGCTTTGCTGATCTCTTTCCAACGTTGCAGAATTTTCTCAACATGGAGTAAAACAAGAGATATCCCAGAGAAAATCTAGTAGTTCCATTTAGGGTTACGTTTACACTCGGCATCGCTTTCGTGGTATTAGACCGAAGATTTGTCACATGTAAGGACATTTTTGGAGCGATATTGGGGTGGCTGGAAAGGAAGAAATAGCAAACATAAAACAGAAGATATGGACAAGAAATTGTACTTCCAGGGAAACGGGAAAGGGCTTCAATGAAAGAATTCTTTTCAACGATAGAAGTTCAGAAATTTTATATTTAAGCTTCGAAAGATTTCGTCTCTTTCGTTTGAGTTGTTTTTTCCAAGTGAAAATTGGACACATACATCAGTAGAGTGATTTTACCTGTCTCAAGCGATTTATTTTATTTTGTGTGATTTGTGTTCAATTATTGCAAAAAATATCCACCTGACAGCATATAATTTTATTTCCTGTTAAAATTTTATTTTTTTTCTGTTCTTATTTCCACTGTATTTCGTTGCAACAATTTTTCTTTGCACAATGTATCTATATTAAATCACATTATCCTATTTTTAATTAATATCTTCTCCTCCCTCCTCTTAACATTTTTCTTACTTTTTCATGGCCTATATATCTTAGTGGTTATGGTTTTGAATTTGTGACTGGCGTGTCATAAGTTCGAGCCCCATTGCTACTAAAACCCGCCGTGTAGAGGGACATACATGTTGAACTTGTCGAGACTCAAAGTCCTTCCGTTTGCATGGTGTAGAAGTTGCAGAGGGTCTGATGTCGTTCTCGTCACTTGGCAATGATTCAAAATTATAGGTCCGTTGCAATAGCCCTCTTGTTGTTTTGTAGTATAACGTTAACAAACACTCACTCTGATAAAAAAATTCTCAAGAATTGTTAAACCTTTTTCTGCTTTATATTAAATTCCAGCAAATTCAACTGCAAATGCTATCAAATCCATTATAGCTTAATGTACAGATTATATTACTTCCTGTGACTAAGGACTTTTTTGTTATCTCAGTAATCATAACGCGATGACTTAAACTATTTTTTTTTAAAAAAAATTATGTCACGAGTCTTTTTTCTTGATTTAAAGTTATAATGCGGGGAAACTTACAAGAAAATTGATTTTAAGATTTTGGAACCTGTTTGAAATTAAATAAAACTTAATATAGGAACCTTGTTTTGTGTGTGACAATAATTGATATTGATTATAGAAATGAAACCGTATATATATAGTCGCAGAATTTTCAGACTCTGTTTCTCAGCTAAATGTGTGACACAGTACGTCTTCAAAAGAACATCAATAAATTAAAAGGAAATACTACTTAATTCCTACAATAGTTTATCGGGTTATTCTTTCTTTCAGGATAACAAATAAACCAGTCTTGGTCTCCAGATAAACTGCAGTTTACCTAATTCAAATCACCCTTGGCGATAAAAACACATCGTAAATGTTCTACTTTTTAATTTAATAATGTTTTCAAACCCACACACAACATCTTTCCCTTTATTTATTTATTTACTTTTTGGCCAAGAACTGATTCCAAACTTTTGATTTCTAATTTACTTCGAACCTCTTGCTGGTCGCCTTCTTTTCTGGCACCATTATCAGCTATGACATGCTAATCCATCCACAGTCCCCCCTTACAATGACGACTCCTTCGAACTCTCAAGGGGAACTTCGACAAGATGCAGACATTCATCTCCTGAGGATAACTCTTTTACGCCACTTTGGGACACCCCCTCTGTGCCCTCCCCCGGGAAAAGACTTTGGAAACAGGGGGAGGGGCTATTATTTACCCTTCTCTTTTCCCTCCAGAGAGAGCTGTCGCATCTCAGTTTGTCTCTGGCACATTTACTGCGACACAGTTCTGTGCCCTCATCCTTCTCCCAGGAGTGGTAATGAGATTTCGCACCACTCTTTGAGGAAAACTTGAAATCTTGAAATCTATCTCTACCGTAGAAAGGGCGTTTGTTTTGCGCTCCAAAGTGGTTGTCGCCCGAGTTAGTACCGGGATGGAGAAACTTATTGTACTCTATTACGGAGAAAGGGCAATGAAGTGGAAGTAGATTGTTTTTTGGATTGGTGCTAGGAAATGGGTAGAAATTAAGAGATAGCGCAGAATATTGTCCAGATTTCGAATAAGGAAAAATACGCATCTTGCTTATTAAAAACGTAATTTTGATTCAAGGAGAAAATGGATTGGATTGGCCGATGTGCATGGTAGATTTATATGCTTTTAAAAAGAATCTATATTGTGACCCAGCTTATATTATTGAAATTTTTTATATGCTTATAATGTTAAAAAAAAAATGTTTTTTTTTGCCCTAGGTTTTATTTTGAATTTAACAAAAGCCTATTTATTTATGAATATTTCCCCTTAGAGATAAAATAAACCTTATAAACAATATGGTTTATTTTAATTAACTGTGAATTTGTGCTTTTAACATAGATGTAATAATTAAGGAAGGACCTATATTTTCGTCCCTAAAAGCTTTTCTATGTAATACTATCTATTTGAATTGTAAGTTGATTGCTTGTTTTTTCATTATTTTCAACTTTGAAGCGAGAGATTGCATGCAAAAGTGTTATTATGAACTATTTATTTCGTAAATTTTTTTTAACAACAACGTTTAGTCTTTTAACTTTATCGAAATTAAATGGAACACTTCGTTGGATAAAGATAATAATATAAAAAAGAGTGTAATGTGTTTCATTTTTGGGCAAATTATTATAGTGTAAACGGAAATAACGATTTAAAAAAAATTATGTTACATTTTTTAAAAAAGGACATTAGCATTAAAAATGCGTGGAAAACTAAATTACTCACAACTCAATTAGTTATTCCAATTAATTCCATTGTATTTTCCTGTAAAATAATATACAAAACAATTTCTTAAATTTTTACTTAAAATTTAAAATTAATTTTTTTTTTAAAAATTTATATAATTTTTTTTGTTTGGTTTTGTTTTTTCTCCTCTTTTTTGAGAAACAAGAATAGTTTTCCTTCTCTTAATGTATGTTTAAAAACTCTTGAGAAATTATATAACTTTTTTTTTCTCGTAAAGTTATTAAAGGTTGCTCTTTTTTCGAAATTTCCATCAATATTTGTGAACATTTTATGCTTAAAAGCTAATTATATATTTTGGCAATTAATTGATTCTCTTTAATTGAGGAAAAGTGAAATTAAATTATTTTTCTTTGTTGTAAAATTTATTGGAAAAATTTACATTATGAACTATATTTTATTTTTAACATTCAATATCAATGTACAAGTAAATTGTTGTACATGTTTTATATGGTATAAAGTCTTCGATTTTTTTAACATATTTAATAGATATTTTTGGAATTAATTAGCAGAAGATTAATGTAAATCTTATGAAAAAAGAAAAGAGCGTTCACAAAAATATATTTTACTTAAATTATAAATTTGAACATGAAAATTTTTTATAGAATTGGTTTTTTGAATGGTTGTATTTTTTAAATTTATTTTATGCATGAAAAGGCATAGTAATATTTTTTAGACATTACCAAAAATGTTTAGTTTTGAATACTACTTTACCTTTACAAATTTAGTACATTTTTGAGAGAAAAAAAAAAGAAAAGCTACTATATATATTCACTTTGTATGTCAAACCTTTGAAATTCCAGAAAACATTTGCTCTTTGAATAGACGAAGTAAAAAGCAGTTCTGTCCTGACTAATTCAGATCTCTAAATTCAGTATTTCATTCTGAAAAACTTATTGAAGGACTCATGTCAAAATGTCCAAGTATGGATCGTGAAGTTTGAGATAAAAATCCTGTTTTCCTTCTTTACTTTTCTAAATGGTAGCAACGGATCTTATCAAATTCTTAAAAGATATACGTTGTTTTCTTTAAGATAGGAAAGGGGGGAAAAGAGGGAGCACTTTTATAGAAAACCGGAGTGCACCCCTTTTCAGAAAATGTCTTAGCAATACTCGAGCAGAAAAATAGCTGGCAAAGAAATCTGTTCCTTTCAGAAACTTCGACGTAAAGTATGATTTTTTCTCCTCCTATATCCAGATCTTAAAAGCGTTGAGCCCGATCATTCGTTTAGAATTCTTCCAGGGAAAAAAGAAGTTACGTTGTTGATACTCATAAAGCATATTGTTCGCTCATGCGGTGGGGAAAGTTTTCAATTGCTTAGTATTGGGATGCTCGGGGGAGGGGGTAGAGAAATGAATTCGCAGTTGTAATTTCATTTGAAAGTAGTTTGATTTCGTTCAAAATTGTTTTTATGTTTATTTCGATTTCTTTTTTACTTTGGAATCTGATGCTAATGCTTGCTTAACAAGTGTTTTTTTTGGGGGGGGGGGGGTCTCCCCAAAAGAAAGTACAAATGTATAATATTTTTATGTTTCGTGCAGTTAAAAAGGCAATTTTTTCTTTTTTCCCCTTCCATGCTAACATTCGATTAAAAAAAAGGTGTCATTGTTTTGGAAAGATATATAATTTTTATCTCTCCTATATTTTAATTTTAAGGCTAGAATATATTTTGAATTTAAAAATTTCATATCATTAATTCTAACACTCTTTCTGATACTTTACTAAAATTTATGTTAGTGGTATTGCAGAGTTAAGAACTTATCCAAATTTGTGTAATATAGTTATTATTAATATTCTAATTATTTTTATGTGGCTGTGGTAGCCTAGTGGTTATGGTCACGAGTTCCTGACTGGCGTGCCTTGAGTTCGAGCCCTAGTACTCCTAAGGATCCACCATGTTGACGGGCTGATGCACGTTTAATCTGTTGGGGCTCAAAGTCTTCCTGGTGACGACATGGTGTGGTAATTTGAAAAGAGGGTGCCAGTTCAGGTGTCCTTGTCACTCAATTGTGTTTCAAAATTACGATGCCAATTGTCAGTAGTCCTTGGGTTGCTTTAATTAACATTCACTGAAAAAACAAAAATATGTATCTGTTTTGGAACAAAGGCAATTTTTATCTTTCTCTTAAATTAAAAATTTATAGTGCAAGAACATTATTATATTTCAGATTGAAAAATATACTCGAGTTGTAAAACTCTCTGACTTTCTCACAACCCTTCAGTGGCAGATGAAGCTTAGGACGTTGAATAAACAGCCTTTGTTATAAAAATAACTAAGTTTATCTATAAATATACTATCAAGAAATGTTATAAACAGTGGGTGCAGTCAAACTTAAT
Source organism: Trichonephila clavata (assembly GCA_019973975.1). NCBI lineage: Eukaryota > Metazoa > Arthropoda > Arachnida > Araneae > Nephilidae > Trichonephila > Trichonephila clavata. Next base: position 106,043 of record BMAO01013826.1, read on the forward strand.
CGTTATCCTAAATTCCTTAGACAAGTAATTATGCACTGAACTGCGTATGATCCGATGTAACTGCACTCGTCAGCTCTCGCACGGGTCAACTGGATATCCCGGAATAAAGCTTTTTTTCAAGAACTCCAAAAACCTTTAGATAATAACGTCGCTAATCTAACTTTAATAACAGCCTAACACCTAAACTCACTTTGCTAGAGTTTAAATAGCTTTCAAATTTACATTAAATACATGGTTTCTTCACGGGAAGCGATATTTTTATAAACAGGCAACAGTTAAGTAATATTTTTCCCCAGAGGATCAATAGAAAGCGCGGTAGGATCTGCCACAACTTTACTAAAATATATGTTAACAATAGTGCAGTCTTAAGTATTCATCTAAATTTTGATATGTGCGAATATTTATTATTTTTCCAATTATTTCATTGTTATTAATAACTGTTAAAAATTTAAATGGGGATATTTTTTTATAACCGTACGAAATTGTAATGATATTGTGGCATTTTCGTTCTGAAAAGGAGTTTTTAGTTAAAAGTCCAATTTCTCGCCTGAAATTAAACCTTCCTTGATCATAATAAATGGCATTTACCGAAAAGTCGAGGAATTTTTAATTGATCGTCATTAATTATTTGAGGAAATTATGTTAATATTTTTTGTTAAAACTTGATTGCCTTAGCCTAGTTATCACTGCCACTAAATGTGTGGCAAATGGTTTTGCTATATGTTTATCTTGTGAAATAAGGTTGTGTAAGAGTCTTAAAAATCAGGAGTTTTTATATCTTAATATTTGAGAAATATTTGACAATTTTTAAGGGTAAAATTTAAAACTTCTGCATTTTATGTTAACTAGAACTTTCAGTACTCACAACAACATATTGTAGGATTGAGAAAAATGAGTTATTGGTTCAAATATATCGTTTACGCCTGTTGACTGTGGTACACATTCAGGATTTGCTCTCTACTTGTGTAAAGTTTCATAAATCCAAACAACTTTTTTTAATTTATAAGATATAATAAGTCGTTTTTGTAAAACATAATATTTATTTCCATTTGAAAAGTTTTTTCCCCTGATGAGCTGCATATTGGCAACTAAGCCTTTGCAGACACGACATGCATTCAAATGTGAGAACAATTTCATAGTGGCACCCCTCTCTTCTTAATTTCGACGCTTGAATTAATTTTAATTCAAGCTCTCGTCCGATGCTAAATATTGCCGTGATTTAATTTTGCCGAGGGTACCAGAGCCAAGTTGATACTCAAGGGATTGTTTACATGCCACATAATCATATAATATGCGTGTCGACGGTTTCCACGTCCAGAAAATCTATCGACACTAACCGCGATCGAACCCACAATATTGGGTTTACAAAGGGGGGCATGCTACCACTGAGTTACCGAACCGATTGTTATTGGTCATAGAAATTTTAAAGAATATAATTGAGCATCGGAGAATATTTAAAATTTATAAATGTGTGAAACTTTCAAACTTATAAATATTTGTTTTAAAAAATTGATAAATTTTAAAATCAAAACTTTTTTTTAAAGTTTTTTTCTTGCAAGAGAAACTTGCTGTCGTTACATTAGTTATTTACTATTTTTAAAAATACATTTTGTTATCGTTGCCATCTTTTGGACTCAAACATATATATATGGAATAAAATATTATTTGATTTAAATAATTTCGCATTATCTTTACATGTGGAATTTAAATTTAATGCAAATAAGCAGTAATATTTAATAATACATTTATTACATTATATATTGTACATTATATTTTTTATTTTATTAGGTGGTTTAGTAACTTATAAAAAATAAACACATACCAAATAGCTATTTCAATTCTCTATCTTTCGTTTGTTTGCTTTTTTCAAAGTTATCCAAAATTCGTCTGGCTTTTTTTTGTTTGTTTGTTATTTATTTGTTTGTTTTGCTTATGAGAGAAAGCGAAACAAATGCTTGATTGAATCACATTAACACTATGGCAAGGTACTATTTGAAAGAAAGGGAGAAAAACAGCAAAAATACATCCACCGTAAGTGTAATCTTAAAACTATATTGATAAACAAAAGAAACTAAGCATTCTTTTTTTAAAAAATAAATAGCCAAGAAAAGGAAAATGACAAGCCAACTTCGAATGTTTTTTTGTTGTTGTTGTTGTTGTTTTTTGAAAGAACAAATGAATGATTAGAGCAATCTGCTTTTTTAAAGAAAAAATCTAGACAAGGCAGTAGAAGCTTAAAAAGTTTTGTTTAAGCTTGAAAAACAAATGTTTTTTCTTAAAATTAAACAAACAGTTACGAATATTATTTGTTGTTACAAGAAAGATGTGATTCTCATCACCTGTAAGAAGACGAGTTTTTTTAAACAAATATATAAACGAAATATTACAGCTTTACACTAATGAACAACGCTCAAATTGTTACGGTTAAAGGATGTTTATATTCTTTCCAATTCCTATTTAGTGCATTTGTTTTTTTTAAAATAATTCACGTGTGAAACTCAATAATTCGAACAATTGTCCCGAAAAGTTATTCTAGTATGAAATATAGTTCCTAGACACATTGTCACTTTACGGTTAAAATAAATGAACTAAATTGTTTTTTTATTTACCTTTAAAAACAAAAGGAAAATCTATATTAATAAACGGAAGTGTGTGTGGGGGGGGGGCGGATAGCCAGATGCACTGAAACTATATATGTGAAGACGGCCTAAAGTAGAAGTTATTTTATTTTGGAAAAAGTCTCAGAGTATTTTTTTAAATCAACGGTGAAGCAATTTTTGTTACTCTTAGCGTTCGGATTCTTGGAAGAAACGATGTAGAAAATTACAATTCTTTACACAGTCCGAGAAAACCAATGTATATAAAAAAAAGCCCGAGTTTGTTTTAGTCGTGTAAATTATTTAGAATGCTTTCTGTGAGTTTTGAAACTAGCTGTGTAAAGGCTCAATATCCAATTTTTTTTAATAGCATTCCATCCAGAAATTAATCTATCCAAACGACCGATAATATTTATAAAATATGTGGACTTAACATTTAAACCCTCTTTTTAAAAATACCGATTGAGAAACATAAATTGATAGATTTCTGTGCCAAAAATAGTTCTCTGTCTTTGTTACCAGTATTTTACAATTCGTGAAGTCTCTTGGTGGTCGCTATATTAAACGTTAAAACTATTTAAATCCTATGTTTTAATATGATAGTTTGTTTGCAGCCCATCCAGTATAGTGGTTAGTCAAGCCGATTACGATTCCGTAGGGCATGGGTTCGAAAGCCGGATACTGCACGGATGTTACTAAATGTATAGTGCTTTCTCGGCAGGGGGTATTCTAAATAGCCGTCGAGCTGCAAGTTCTCTCGTGAGGTTGGTGGAAAAGGGAAGAGAGGGGGGAGGCCCCTGATCACCCCGGGGTGTTCTCCCTCAATATTGACGCGTAACTGAACAAAATCGTTGTATCACCTGCATGATACTCAAAGCTAAGACTAATGACAGGCATAAAAATCTAGCCCTTAGCCGCGATTAATTTTGTGGACCTTGATCTGATGTTACTGTCGATCAGGTAGCGTTAGCAACAAACAAATATTTTATGTTTGCTAGCGATTTATTAAGTTTCTTTTTCTCGTATTCGGGCATAGTTAAAAAAAACTCCAGTATGTAACAAAATAAAATAGAGATTAGTATTTGCATCTTGAATGATGAATCAAAATTGTAGTTTATCCAATGATATCCAATGACCAATTAAAGCAATAATGAATTCAATAAAAATAGTACTGTTATATGTAAGCTTTATTTTATTGTTTTCCCCCTCCGGATATTTTTTTTATTTATTTTGTATGAAAGATTTCTTTTTTTCAATGCGTAGTAAAAAAACTACCTTTTGAAATTTTTAAAAAAATAAATTAGCAAGGTTTATTATTACTACTTAATCTAAAATTTTCTCCTAACTTTAAAATTGCTAATAGCCAGATTAATGTATTACTTTTCTTGTTCGAAAAAAGGAACTCTTTTTCAAAAGAACTTTTGTATCATACCCATCACGAATAATTATGAGCTCTTTAAAAAGAAACGAAGTGTAATCATAAACAGAGCTAACAAAACCGAGCACAAAAAGGAGTCGCAGAAAAAAAAAAAGACTTGTGAAAATGACTCTGTATTAAGAATGAAAAGAGAAAAAGAAGAGATAGGATTGAAAAGGAGAAAAAATTGTGAGGGGTTGTAAGGGTGGACGCGTATCATTTCCTTAAGCGATCGGCGGTAAAAGACTAATCTCTGAAATTCCGCGAGGGATTAGCAAAGTGCTCTCCGGAGAACCCCACCGAGGATTAGGAGAGAGGAGGGTCGTCCATCTTGGGATGGAGGAAATTTAAGGGGAAAGATCATCTTGTCAATTACGAAGGGTAGAGATGGTGTGGGCCTAATGGGTGTCACTACTCTCGTTAGAGCGTTGGGTGTTTAGATGCCTTCTCTCTATTGATTCGGGGTGGACATGAGAAAACCTTTTCAATCACAAAAGCGTCTCTTTCTGTCTCTTTTGGGACGGTCGCATCCTCTTAATAATATTGAGTTCTCTTGACGCTCTATGTTGATAAAAGTGATTGTGAGTAGTGTAATGATATAAGAGGTAACGAAGACTGTGCTGGATATTTATTATTATTATTATTTACAGATAATGTAATTAAACATGTACAGTTTTATTTAACACGCTTTTATAAGCTTCTCTTGTATCAATCTTTGAATTCAATTTTTACCCACTTTAAAAGGTGAAATTAATTCGAAATTTTGCTCACTTGTCCAGGACCGATGACAGTAGAATAATTTAATAATTTTGTTCCGTTGTCCTGATCAAGATCATCAAGATTAAGGATTTCCCTTTTTCAGATCCCATCCCAAATGTGGCTACTCATTTCAAATCCCATTTCCAGATTTAGCGACTAAAAGGTTAGGTTACAACGTAGTTCGATTAACTATAGAAGAGTGTATTTTAATTTTTTGAACTAAAATTTATTAGACTTACGATCAGGTTTCATCCCGACTAACAAGTGGTTAGGCGAAATGGTTGTAGATCTAATTTAAAAATTTTAACTCTTATTTTCGTTCAAACTGGTTAAAAAATTGTTCACAAAACATAACAATGTTCTTATTATTATAGTACATAATGTGAAAAATACGCAACACTTGCATGTTGTTGTTTCTAACGTCACCTGTCTGACGTAGACAGATCGAGGTCCATGAAATTCATTATGGCATCGGGCTATATTGTACGCATGTCGTTAGCTGTAGCTTTGAGAACCATGCAGGTGACAGTACTATTTGGCTCAGTTCCACCCCAATTTTGAGGGAGAACACCCTGGGAGTGGTCAGGGGCCTCCCACGTCTCTTTTCCCCTTCCACCAACCTCACGAGAAGACTTGCGGCTCGACGGCTATTTAGAGTACCCCCATGCCGCGAAGGCACTATACATCTATCTATCACTTCCAGGAATTGTTTTACTTTACTTTACCAATCTTAACTTGTTTGTTTTTATGGTCATTTAGACTCATTGTTCATAAATTGAAGAGAATGGGCTATGAGCTTTGTATAATTATCGATGTATGGGCTCATGCCATGGGTTAATGTCCTAATTCCATTATAGATAAACATGCAGAAAAACCGAAATTCTTACTCATTAAGGAGGCTTGGTACGATTTATATAAAAAACGTAATTTAATTGTTTTTACATATTTTTGTCACCCCTTATATATGTGTGATTTATGTGAAACAGAGTTTTTGTGCTCAAAATATATCACAGAGAGTTAACCAATAAAATTTTGTAAAGAAAAGTTAAAAAATTCAATAAATTATTTTAAAGTGCTACTTGGAATGCAAAATGGTCGGACACTCATGACATTTGATTTACAAGTACGTTGAGCTATGTATAACAATAGTTTGTACAAATTTTGTGAATTATTGTGTGTGTATATGTGATATTTCGTAAAATGCATTTTTTTTTAATGAATGCATACTGGAAATCCCTTGAACAATGCATATATTCTTTATTTAACTATTGAAAGTAAGTATTGCATTGATTTAAAAAATACATACCATTTTATTTTGTTTCTATTATTGGTTATAAAATTAGAAAAAAATATTATAGCACTTTTTTGTGGACAATAGAACAAAGGCGTTAACATTTTAAATGAAGAAAAACTTAAGATTTTTTTCTCTTTTTTGAGATAAATCAGTTTAAAGTTTTTACTTGCTTTTGGGATGTGAATAAAAACGTATAAAAGTTATCAAAACTGAGTTTTTTAAACTTTGTGAGATTACAGAAAAATATGTAAATGACAATTTAAGCTTTAAAAACGTAATTTGATATTTTGATCGATTTTTGTGAATTGAATCGTACTGCGTCACCTTAAATTGATCAATGTCTAAAAGTGCTTCTGTGATTATTAGGAGAATGAGGTACATGTCCAGATGTGTCCTTTTCAGAACTTTTGTGATTAGGAACTATGAAATGTATCGTTTCATCTGTAGCGTTAGTTTGAACCTTAAATTTCCCCTGAAAAATTAAATTTCAGTGAATAATACGTAATATATAATGTAATAATGAATTTCAAGAAGTGGTTCTTAAATAGTGGTTTGCAAGGGTCTGCCATTTGATGTTAAGATTCCCTCTTTTACGGACTCTGAAAGGCCTTGTGGAAAAATTGAAAAACGTGTCGTCCTAGACTAGATCACTGAATTGTCCCCAGTAAAAATATGTACTACATCATGTGTTTCAGTCAAGAATATTAATTCAGATTTTTATTATTTGCAAATACATAGACATTACTAAAATGTAATATTTTCAAAAAATGTACAGTAGAAACACATTTGGAAAAATTGAGAACTGAATTCGCATCGTGTGCCGTAACGATTGCATCCATCTTGACTTCCTAATCAAATAGCCCCTGTATTATTTATTTATGTCCACCTTATTTATTTGAAGCTAGAATTTGTAATATTTTTATATACATATATATTTAGATGTATACTCTGTTTTCTTAAAGTAGAAAAAAAAAGTTTTAAAATATTCTGTATAAATGGCAGAGGCAGCCCTAAGACTATTGAGGAACCTTTAAATCACTCAGCCATATGTTGGGGGTCAAAGAGGGTTGTTCAAAATTTTGGGAGTCCTCGATGTCAGACTGAAACACAAAGGAGGGCTTCGGAGATCAAAACTTCAAGAACCGCTGATTTAAAGGATTATGTTAAATCTCTATCTTCTTTCTCTTTAATGTATTACATTTTTAAGTTAAAAATATATTACAAAGTGTCCCCTTTAAATTTATATATGTTTGATTAGACTTATATTTAAATTTATAAACGAAAAAAAAAAAACCTCTTGAGTTATTTGGCTATTTTAAAAGAAACGTGTATTGATAAAAGCAAATATTCTTGTCTAGTTATACTTATAATTAATGCAATCTTTGTTATTAATCGTCTGTCCTCTCTGAAATGTCTCTTAATGTTGTTTACCTCTTTTGTTAACACGGCATATGTAATAATTCTTTTGGAATTCCGCGGTGCACATTTTTCAATCTGCAGTGTATTGTGGCGAGGGTCCCGAATGTATACTCTGGAAAAATTTATCAGCATTTACATCTTGGATTTCCAATTAAAAAGAACTGCATAACATTTGGTATCGTGCCAACTATCTATTTACTTATTTCAAAATTTTAATTAGAGTATGCTGAATAAGTTGAGGTATCCTTTTTATACTGATGAAGCATTCTCATTGTTTCTTTGAAGCTTCTCATGCTGTTTTTATGTGCCATTCATCTCAAGAGAACATCATCAAACATGACTAACGACTACACATTTCATTCTCATTGTTTTGTACATCTCTCTCTCTCTCTCTTTCTTCCTTATTTTAAATATGCCTAAATTCAAGGAACCCGTTGAAGAGAGAGACTGTTATATTTCTAAAGAAGAGTTTGAGGTAAATTTTTTTTTGGAAAAAGAGTACATTCTTTTAAATTAACAGCACACACATAAAAATAGAAACTGTCATAATAATGTCATAAATGTTATATGTATGAAATACTTTTTGTTGTATTTTTGTATTATCATGGAGAGAAATTATATATTTGTTCTCTATATGTCTGAACTTTATAAAGGTGAAGGGTATTAAATCAATACATTGTATTTCTTTAATATTTTATGGATATTTAATTTTTCTTTTATTCTTGGTCCTCTATAGTTGAGCTGGGTAAGGGAAAACTTATAATTCTTGGAGTGTAGTTAGACTTTTCTAGTAAAGTCCTTCATTTTGGGGTTTAATATGATTTTTGTCAGTAATAACCTACTTATTTAAATCAAAAATTATTTTTGTGTTATATATATATATACATCTTAATGTAGACATTTTTTAGTTATTCTTCAGTAGTTATTTTTTTAATTCTATTTTTTTTTAAAAATTTACTCTTTTAATATTTAAATATTTTTTCCCTTTGATTTGTGGCCATATTCAAAGAAACACCAAATTTTACCCATAAATGAAATTTACTCGTATAATCTTCCATAATGTAATGCATCTTTACATTCCTATTTTAAATTTATGATTTAACAAATTTCAAGAATTCATTTTAGTGCATTAATATCACTATTTATTGAATATTAGATTCGTACTGTTATTTTATTTTTGAATAAAATGTTTTAAAAGTGATTAAGTTATTTGCGTAAAAGCTTCCTTTGGTTGGGTTTTAAACTTTTATCTTTATTCTTGCCTATATATATCTTGAAATACATTCGGTTATATGAACTATATTGAGTGATGGAAATTGTGTGTTCTATTTTGTATAGTTACTCAGTTATTTCTAAATTTGAATGCGTGAATGTATTAAATAACAAATGCTGCGTTCGCTATTTGGTCATGGTTAAAAAGGACCAGGTTCAATAAAATTTAACACACCATTGTACTTCCTAAGTATGATATTAGTTCCGCGAACTTTTATTAGTCTTACGCCAGACTTAGGCATGACTACCATCCCTCCATGGCGGGCAGCTCAATACAATTCTGATAAACATTAAAATCTCCTGTTATGTTAAATTAAATTTATAACTATCGAACTTCGATTAAACTAACTTTGACTTATAGCTTTTTGACATGCTGAAATTATAGTCGTATTTAATTATTCAGGACATATTTTGGCTATTAACGTAAATATGTAAACGGCGATACTGTGAAGCCTAATTAGAAAGCTCCTTCAGTTTCCACAGCGTATCATACACATGTAATGTCCGTTAGGATTGAAGGTTTTTTTTTAACGAGTTACGGGGGGGTTCCCCTAAGGGAATCTAATAGAATCGGAATTTTTAATCATGTCTTGATATGAGATTGATTACCCAGCTACCACAATGGTTAAATTTGCATTTAATTGGCCGAAAATTATGAGATAGATCGAAATGTTACATTAAAAAAATTAATATTTTACTGTATGAAACATTTTTCATGCAATGTATGATGAGTTTTAATGAAGTGTGCTATGTTTTACTGTGAAATTTACTTTTTGCTATTTATTAATCCATGATAATAAGGTTCTTGTGCCTACTTTAACAGCTTGCCAGTGTTGCCCGAATCCAGTTCGGGCAACTACTACGTGAAGAATTTGTGATGCCCGAACTCAGTTCGGGCAGAGAAAAATTAACGTTTCTATTTTGTGAAGCCCGAGCTGAGTTCCTTTCTACTTTAGGATACTTAATTCACTATTTCCTTAATAGATGGCATTTAATGGTCCTAGTTATTCACTGATTACGATTTCAGTCGAGGGAGAGCGTCATAGTTTAAGCTAGCTACGCCTCACAGGTCGACACTTTCCAGATCACATTCCACCAACTGGAAAAATAATCTACTCCAAGCATTTTTTTATGCTCTCGTAAAACCGATGAAAAAGGGAAGAGAATAAGACGCGAGTTTATTCCAAAGATGGCGATATGGGCTTGTGTGCAGTACCGTGATTTGAAATGTACCATACTGTAAACAAATTTGTAAAATTTATGTATAGAAAATCATATTGTTGTGTTCTTATATTATATTGTACGGGTTACATTATATTTAGCTTTAAAATTTTGTTTAGTTTGCTCTAATTCAATAACTCGTTTGTGTAATCCGTTACTTTTCTATGTGTATGTAAAAATTACAAATATAGTTGTCATTGCATTTAAAATTTTGTTTTTGTAATAAAAACCCATTTCCTAACTTTTATATTAATATAAAGAACAAAAATTAAACAACGAAAAAAATTTTTTCAATTTTTGGTCCATTTTTCTGTAATATGTCACTGCTAAGGGGTTAATCAAAATGAACTTCTCTGCAAAACTAGCCAAAGGAAAATTTTAATCAACCAGTCTTCTGGTATATCCGTAATCATTTCTTACTTACTCCATCTGGTCTCGACGCATTATATTGTCCCTTCATTTTAAGGACATAGAAGCTATTCACAAAATCTTTCCACTAGTAAAAAAGTAAACAAAACCCAATCGCATTATCTTCGGCAATTTCAAATAGATTTCCTAAATGTCAATGCCACCTACGATTAAATCTTCACCCCCCGAAAAAATAAAAACTAATAAATAATAAAAAGAAAAGAAATTCACACCCAGAGTATAACATTTTGTAGTCTACAACAAAGGTGCTAGGAAAGGGTTGTTATCATCTTGACTCTCCTCCCTTTTACGTTTTGTGCTTCATTTGAGGTTCCTTGTTTTCCCCTCACTCGTGTTCGGTAAACATGCCCCATCTGATGTGTACGGAAGGAGAGAAAGGGAAAAAAGATAGGTTGGATCAATGACTCAATCTAAAATCAGCTTCACAGGGGTGAGGGAAAGGGGAAGAAGAGAAGGAGATAAAAATCCTCTGCAGCTTCATTTTCGATTAGCAAAAGCTTATTACTATTCCTCTTCTTTTTTTCTTCCTTATTTTTATTTTCTGTTCTTTAATTTGGACCTGACGAGATGAGAGGTAGATGAGAATTGGCTTTGCTTTCTCACGCACATTTTTTAGTTTATTTTTTTGAAATGATGAAAAACAGATTCGAATCTCTCCACTATATAGCCATACTTCTAACTTTTTATCCAAATTACGTTTATGTTGGTTGTTCTTTTGCTAGCCTTAATATCGATTTCATTCTTTTCTCTTTTTCTTACAGACGTAAAAAAGGGGCAAATAAAAGTGTTTTTCATTTTATTTATTTTGATTCCGCTTGATTTAAATATTGGAAAAATTGTTTGTACTTTTCCATCGCGATGGGAAAGACAAACAGTTTCTTTACATTACGAAGGAGAGAAGGTATTTATTTCTTTATGGAAGACTCGCCAGAATTTTTTCTAGGGAGGGAAAGTATAAAGTATTTCTTTTGATGTGTTCGAAAAATAAATAAGAAGTTGCGTATTTACTTTTCGATACTTTATTGATTCAATTGGTTTCCCCATTTATGTAACGGTATTAAATTTTATCCAGGCATTGTAGAGGAAGGTTGGCTTGGTTTTTATTGACCTTTTTCACGGCTCCGTGAGATAATAAATTCATTTTCTTTTATTTCTAGTAATATTTTGCTTTATGTATCTATAATTATCATAATATATTTGCCTCGGGAGAGAAAAAAAATTTTAATATAAATTTTAAGTACCTTTTTTTGGCGGATTTTTTGTGTGACAATGAATTACTTCTCATATTGAAATCAATCTTCAAAAAAAAAATTAATTAAAGAGTGATTATAATATTGGTTTTGAAATAAACACATTCATTTTCTTGTATGTCATATTAATACTTTTGTAGCCATGGTAGTTTAGTCTTATCGGACTCGTACGTGGAGTGTCATGAGTTAGAGCCTCAATGCCACTGAAATCCCTCCGTGTAGAGGGGTTGATGCACGTTAAATGTGTCGATGTTCAAAGTTTTCCCGTTAACGTGGTGTGGAAGTTGTGAGAGGGGAGTGCCAGCTCAGGTGATTTCCATGATTCAAAATTACAAGATGAGTCGCCAATAGCTCTCGTATTGTGTTATTGTACGACGTTAATAAAACTCTCACCCACTCTGGAATATGTACTGTAATATCCGGCGTATAACGCGCATCCATACTTTCAAGCTGCATTTTTAATTTTTAGGTGTATTCGCTGTGTAACGCGTACCCCTTTTTTACGAAGGAACTAGAAGTGTGCGTATACAATGCTCTATGTTTTTAAGGGAACCAGGACATGCTCGAAAGTTAAAATGCCAAAATTAAGACCCTTTGTTTATGAGACATATATCTTTTAAAATTTCCAATAGAGCTTAGATATTTTACGTTCTTAATAAAGACAATTTAATTATTCTGCAGAACTTCAAAAATAACTTTTTAGTTCAAAAGTTTTTTTTCCCCTACTTAATTAAGTAATATATAATTTTTAAGGACTCATAATACATACTTATGTTTAGGTACCATCTTTTAAAAAAACTATCTTTTTTTTATGCAAAATATTTTTTACACATACATAAAACAATACACAAAAGACAGTGAACCTATTTTTTCAGTAAAATTTTAGTATAGTTTCTTTAAAAAAATTATAAAACTATGAAATTTGGAAAATTTCTATTTTTCTTTTTTTGTGTGCAAAAAACCATTTTTAAAAAATTAGGCACAATTTTAATAGAAAAAAGATTAGGCTCACTATATGCATAGGCATTTTGTATAGAAGTATAAAAAAATCTGGAAAAACATATAGTGAAATAGTTTTTTTTAAAAAAAATGTACCTAAAAGCAAAAAATATGCTTTGGAGAAAAAGTGAAAAAACTAAAAAAAAAAAAAAAACAATGTTTTCACTTATTATTCACTTGATTAGTATTTTCTTGCCTATTTTGTTTGCCTAATAATAATGCTTAATCATTTTCTAGAATTACAAAAGTAATTTTAAATTTATATGTTTTTTTTTTCCATTTGTTTTAGTTAACATGAACATAAATTTCGAGATCTTGTAATACATATTTTCATGTACGTACCATTTCTTACAAAAATATTTCTTGAATATACAAAAAATTTTACACATATTTATAAAGCAACATATGAAACATAATGAACTATTTTCTTAATAAATTAACTGTATAATTACTTTGAAATGATCATGAAACCTTAAAATTCTGAAAATCTTAATTTTCGAGATCTTGTAACACATATTATGCCACGAAATAGCGAAGTTATTCATTCAAACGGAAAAAAAAATTCAAAAGTTTATATAGATAGAACATAGGGAAACTATCTATTTAAAATGTGTCAAAAGGGGCTCGTTTACATTCATATTTTAGTGCTATTTTATCAACAAACATATAAGTAATATACATTTTTAGATTCAGAAAAATATGCACTATATTTTAGAACTAAAATTGAAAAATCGATTTTTTGAAAATATATGATGTCCCTGGTTCCGTCATTTAAGTTATAATCCCAGAATTTTGAACAAAATAGTATACTATTAGAATCAGAACCCTTTAAAATCATTAGGTATGTCATTTCTTTCAAATATATAGCATTCCGATCTATTTAGAAGTTTTAATTTTTCTTCTGCTCATCTCTTTTATTTTTGAAGCTATCCTTTTCTTACACCCGGGGTATTACTCGCACCCGTACATTTCGATCTAATTTTTTGTGTTAACAGAGAGAGAGAGAGAGAGAGCGTCGTACGCCGGATTTTATGGTAATTATTCTCTTCTGGGGTAATCAAATATCTTACAGCTTAGTGTCTCCGGATTCTCATCTTTTGAATTAAATATTGCTTACAAAATATTGTGGAAGCTGGGTTTATTTCTTAAAGTGAAATTTCAAGCAATATATTGCTTTTTAGAAATCTCATAGCAATCAATAGAATCAAAGAAAATTTTTGAAGAACTTGTCTTTTTCCTAGCTTAACGCGTTTTAAAAAGTTGTTTTTGCAGAAGCTGTAACCTTATCACTGGATAGAAAAAAAATTGGCTTAAATTGCAGCTTAAAATTCTTGAATCGATTTGTTGTTAAAATGACCTTGTAGTCAAATTGTGTAGTCTATCGTGTGACCCATGCATATTTAGGTTCGTAACTAATAAATGCTTATCATAGCCAATGATTGAAAGTCTTAGATTTGGGTACTGAATTCATCAAGTACCCTTCAAGAGAAATAATAGAATGTGGTTTTTTTGCGTGTTAACTATGAAACGGCTCCCAAAGCGTTCAATTAGCGTGGTGTATAGGTTCGTAGAAAAAATATCAGCTCATTCTGATGATATATATATATACAATTGAAGTTTTTAAAATTTTAAAATACTTTTCCAATAGCCCTAAAGCGAAGCTAACGTTTTATAGATTAAATCAGTATTTTATTGTACTAGAGGCATTCTGGGTGATTTAATAGTTTTGAAATTTGCTGCATCATTTATTAAATTCATTTTCCAAATGGATGAAAAAAGTTTGGAAAATGCTATATCTGGTTGACTAAACCTTTAAAACACATTTAATTAAGTTCAGTATAATTTTCATTTTACAATAATATATTCGATACCGACTTATTCTCTCTTGCTCAGTTAGTTTTTTGTTTAGTCAAGACTGTTGTAGTGGTTCTCTCGCGTATTTTCTGTTAACTAAGGTGCTCTGAGTGAGAAGAGAGTTATATGTATTTCGCACTATAAAGCTGCATGAGGGCTATTTGCGACGGACATAGTAATTTTGAATCATAGTCTAGTGACGAAGACAACACCTGAGCTGGCACCCTTCTCTATTAACATCCACACCAACGGAAAGACGTTTGAACCTCTTAAGATTTAACGTGCAACGGCCTCTTCTACATGGCGGGTCTTCAGAGGCACTAGGCTCGAACTCAGGACACGTTATCCACGAATCCGTGACCTTGACCACTAGATTACCGCGACCTGTAGGGAAACTGAAGTTGGTTTAAAAAAAACCATTAAATAATGTATATTTTAGGAGTTTAACACTATTGTATGCACTTATGAATCATATTTTATACATAAATGAAAAATATTACTTTGATACAAAATTGAAAAGTTGGATTAAATAGGATAATTTACTTTTTTCAGAAAACTTATAATTTCATAATTAAAAGCCGGAGCATTTTTCTTTAATATAAAAGTTCTATACCTTTAGATGCATTTTTTTATGTATTTGTCTAAAGCTGCATTCATACGACTAAATAAAAAATATATCATCAGAAGTATTCAATTTTTAGATGAAATAAATATAGTGATTATTTTTAATTACCGTATTTTTGTAAATCTTAGCCGTCTTTTTTTTTGCAATGTCTATGCTACTAAAATTTGGGTGCGGCAGAATCGAAGGTGGAAAAATATTCGTTGGATGGTGGAAATAGAACATAATACTGACGATTAGAGTATTTACAGAGATTTATGTATGTATTTAAAAGTTAATTCTGGTAAAGAAAGTAATTGTACACTTATTAGTTCTCATTTTTTTTTTAATTTTGTAAATATCGAATACGGGTAAACCTTTTTAAATATTTTTTTTATTTTTTCACAAAAACATGTTGAGAATTTAGAATGGGGCTTACATCGAATAAATACGGTATTAATGATATTATTGTAGTGTTTAGGATTACTGTATAAAATCATACCGGTACCAATAACATATCTTCTCTAAAATTTGATCGTAGGAATTTAACCTAACCCTCGGACAATTCTTGCGATTTAACTGCCAATTGGCGCTCTGATCCTAATTAAAACTGTTTTCGTGAGAATATTATGGCGAGCTTAACATGCAAAGCCTTTTCCGTTAGTAGAATTATTTCCCAAAGTATAATCACCTCTAATTTAATTTCAACTATACTCGGCATAACTCATAGGAATGCTGAGGCATTAATAAAGAGGAACTTAATTTGACCTCTCAGCAAATTGACTTATGAGATTAAATTTTGAAGCTGAATGGAAAATTTCACCTCTTTCCGCTTCGTTTCTTGAGATTAGACTTTAATTATCGTGTCTGTGAAAATCTGCATTCGTGGATCTGCTGCCATGTGCATAACCATTTGTACTGATGAGTGCTCTTTAGTCTATTCATTCAAAGGTTCACTTAGAATTAAAACTTGCTTATTTACTCCCTTAGAATGTTTAATTAAGGGAGAAGTTCCGTTGCAATTTTGGATTGTTTTCAGCGAAAACATTTGCTTTATAGTTGCAATCGGGATTATTTAGAATGTGAAGTTAAGGTAGCATAAAAGACATTTTGAGGAAAGGAATTGCGTCAATATTCCTTTTGATCACAGAAATTTTGTAGCAGTAAACTGAAAATCAGACCAATAAACCTTAAATTATCCAGAATAATAAAGCTTTTAGTGACAGCAGATTGTAGTCGTATAACGGTAGATTGTAGTCGTATAGCGTAGATTGTAGTCAGTAACATCTTGTAATGTGATGAGACCTCTCTTTTTTCTGTGACCGCAAAGAGCTAGAGGTCATGGCCATAGATTCGTGGGCGGCGAGTCAAAGTTTCGAGCCCCAGTGCCACTGAAAATCCAACGTGTAGAGAAGCTGATACACAAGTCTGATGCTTAAAGTTCTCCCGAAGAAGGGTGTACCAGCTCAGGTGTGGTCCTTGTCACTTTACCATGGTTCAAAATTATGGGGTACATCGTCAGTTCGTGTTGATTCATAGTGCGACGTTAATAAACACTCAATTGCTATGCGACAAAGTCTCACTCCCCGCTGGGAATTACAAGGGAGGGACTTGAAGAAAGGTTCGATGGAAGAGGCGGAGTGGGCTATTTTTTGTGTTCCTGCCGTCTCAATCGCAACCTTCCTCGAGTCGGGCAGTGCGCTTTTTCTATGGAGGTGTATTTCTCTAACGGTCGGTCGGAGATTGCAGTGCAAGGTGTCTATCGTCGTCACTTCGATATTCCTCCATGATGACGTGTTCCTGATCGGAAATGTGCTTTAATGTGGATGGATGCCTTCAGAGCAACAGGGAATGTCTCCAAAGAAAGGAAAGGACTCCAGAAGACGTTAGAACACCTGAAAATGTGGAACGAGTTTGTGTGTCAGTTCATACTGGTATGTGACAATGATTCAACTATTCATACCCGCTCTCCAAGAAAGAGATCTTGGCAAAGTGTGGTTTCGACAAGGTTTGAACCGGAGCACTCGGTTCCAGTTCACAACGGGTGTTTTGTGTGAGAACAACCTTTCCCGAATGACTGATCTCCCTCCGTGGGGACGTAAACTGGCATGCGCGCTCGTCTGATTTATCCCCTCCTGATTACTTTATATGGGAGTTATCTCAAGTCCCTTGTTTACAAAGATCGCTCCAAGACCTAAGGAACAACATTCGAGTTGAAATTGACAATATCCAGGTCGATATGCTTGAAAAGGTGACAAAGTTTTCGAAGTCGACTGCATCAGTTTATTGACGATAGATGGGGACATTTAACAGGCATTGTGTTTAAAACTGAGTTAATTCAAAAATAACAATAAAGTCGAATGCAACATGTAGTGTGTTTTATTGCACCTTCAAAACAAGAAAAATTCCCACACTTCACCCTGTATAAAAAGTATTCGAATTCAGAACTTATATGTATTCATCAGTTCTTGGGATTTGAGCGAAAACGGAGAAGTTACGCAGAAGTTGTACTGTGTACGATTCCAGACGAAGAGAAAATGAAGAGTGTGAAATATATGTTCAAAAATGTATATGAAGTTGAAAAATGGATTTTTCTCTCGTTAAAAATCCAACAAACTTTCTCTGAAGCAAATTATTTGATTTCTTTCTTTAAAAAAAATTTAATTAATTAGGATTTGGAAATCCATAATTGCTTGGTTATAGAAATGAGGAAAATCAATAATTTCTTTCTCTGAAAGTGAAATTATGATTTTGAACTACTTATGTAAGATGTTATTTGTTTTTGAAGCATTACGGATAAAAATTTGATGTTATATTTCTGCATTGGTGAATAAATAACGCAACGAAGAAGCTGGATTGGCTGTTTGTGATTGAGAGTATATAGCTTTGGATACGCCTTTCTCATGTTCTCGAAGAAATTTTATTCACTTCTTATTACCATGAATTTTGTCCCTGTAACTCGTAAGGTAAATGCGGCTAAAATTGTGCAAATCCTTCTCTCTGATTTACTTTCAGTATTCAACGAAACGTTCGATTGCTAAGCCATTCTTTGAAGTATGTGTTTAAGATGGTTTGAAAAATCTACCCCTTGTATTGATTTTTTATTATTTATAGCAATTGAATGAAAATGTGTATCTGTAAAATAAGTTTTCAAGTTTTAATAATTGTATTGATGAGTACTTAGTAAAAGATGAGGAAACATTTTCTGTTTCAGTGGGGGTTGTGTGTGTGTTAAAAAAATGAAGTATTCTTTCTAAAAGAAATGCGTCCTTACTCCGGCCTTAGTTATAGACTTTAGTATTTTGAACACATTTTAAGTTGATTGCACTACAGAAACAGATACCGCGTTTCATTATTACTCCACTCAAGGTATCTTCTCTCGTCCCTCCGTGTTAGCCGAGTATTCATGGTCTCGAACTCGTGGCCGGCGTTGTCGAGTCGCGGATCCAAAACCCATTGCCACGGAAGACCTGCCGAAAAGAGGGGTTAATGCATGATAAATCGGTCGATGCGGAAAGTTCTTCCGTTGACGAGATGTAATGGTTTGGAGAAGTGGTCCCAACTCTAGTGTTGTCCACGTCACCTGACCGTGGTTCAAAATTACGATGTCCGTTGCCAATAAATAGCCATCGTGTTGCTTCAGAATGCGACTGAAATTAAAAATCAAATCCAGTTTCTCGTCCCTCCATGTGTTTTGGATTTTTTATGTCCTCGATTTTCCTCATAGTTTTTGTAGCATATTCAAATTTTGAGGCAGACGTCCAAGCTGGCACCTCATTCTACACATCCATGCCACGCGAATGTGAGAGTTTTGAGCACTGAAGATTTAACGTGAAGCACTTACTATTCTTCTTGACTTACATTTAAAGCAATCAGAGTGACTGAGTGAGTATTAACGTTGAACTCTTCAGCTACTCGATGGCTTTTGGCAACGGACCTCGTAATTTTGAACCATGTCCAAGTGACTAGGATGATACCTGAGCTTACACCCCCCTCTTCTAACTACCTCACCAATGGGAGGAAGTTTGAGCTCTTGATAGATTTAGCGTGCTTCGCTCCCCTACACGGTGGGTCTTCAGCGGTAATAGGCTCGAATTCATGACACGCCAGCTACGAGCCCATTACCTTGACTTCTAGGCAACCGCAACAAAAGCTTGGCTAAACTGTTATTTCCCATCCCCCTACTATCTCAGTATCACGTTGATTTGGCTACCTCTACTCGTAATGTCGTTTACATGTCTCCCCCCCCCTCCATCCGATAGAGTGGTTAGTAACGCTGACTGCGGTGCCGTAGGGCGTGGGTTCGAATCCCGGAAAAGGCATGGATGTTTGTGTTGTAATCCTCTTTTCCTTTGTGATGTGTGCTTCACGCTTACTTCTATGTAAGCCCCCGTGTGATACTTTGTGGTGCACGAGGTTATAAATGTTCTCAATAAAAAAAACACATCGTTTACATGCTTAGTGGAATCAGAACTGAACTATCATTCAGTATAAATCAGATTTGTCAAATCTATGTAAGAAAAATTCTCTTTAAAAATATCTGACGCATCAGAGCATTTCTTTCAAATGAATTGTTCATCGAATTTTCATTGTACACACGTTTCGAACACAGTTTTAATGAAAATACTTTAGAAGCGTGACTTTATTTTTAAAAAAACAAAAATAATAAAATAATGCCATTTCTTCTATCCCAGTGCTTAAGAACTGAATTCTTTGTGCTTTTTATTACGCCTCTCGCTCTTAAGTCAAACTTTTACGAGATGTAAAAACTTACTCTCTAGACCAGAGACTAATTACCTATTACTGAAGACTCGTATAAGTTTCCTCTGCGCTAATTCTGAAATTTATGATTTTGGTACCTGTTATTTATCTTCTGCTCTTAACGATTGGGAGTTTTTATGGCGGATTTTATTTTCTCCGTGAATTTTATCATTTCTTTTTTATTTTAATGCAAAATGTTTTTTTTTAAAGAAGCCCTGGAAGATTTTTTTTCTTTATGTCTGAAATAAGTGTCATCGTCAGATTTGGTAATCAGATGATGCTACTAGATGTTTATTTTTTTTAATCACTCTGTCAAACTTAATTTCTCATATTATATGATTGTGGAGTTTCTTCTTTAATTGGAACAGATTACAGAATGCATGCCAAATTTTGTGATTATGTTCCAATTTTTTCCAATTCATCATTAATTTTCTAATATATTATTTGAAATTTAATATTAATTATTATAAATATTATAACTTTATTATTTTTCTCAATATCTCTAGTAATTATATTAATTTGTACAAAATCGTTTGTAGTATTTTATAATAACGATTTCCGTAACTGTAATTTGTAAGAAATAAAATGGAATATGCATGGGGAGACTGAGTTATGAAACTGGGTGATGAATGTAACTAATTATAACGTGTTTTTCTTCTTCATTTGTCCCTAATTCTTCGCTGACAGATAACGAATTTCAAGTTGTTTGAAAACAGACGAAGAACGAAAATTAAGTTTTTTGTAACTGGTCTGATACAGCAGTATACGTGTGGAACAACAAAATATCCATTATTCTCTCCTCATGTGCGAAATTTTAATTCATTCATTTTATCATGAAGACGTTCTTTGTTTTTTAGCAAGTCCTGGTAAAACCTATTTAATAGAAATTATTGCGTAGTGAAGTTGTGGATATAGTAGAAAGGATCTGATACATGATTGACGGAGGCTGATACAAATTAAACCTGTTTGGACTTAATATCTCCCCTTTGGCATGAGTTTCGTTTTGATTAACGTCGTATTCTGAAGCATCACTAGGACTACTGGCAACGAGCCTCGAAATTTGGAATCTTGGTCAATTGAGAAGAACTGCACTTGAGAGTGGCCGTAGTAGCCTAGTGGTTTTGGCCACGAACTCGTAGCTGGAGTGTCATGAGTTCGAGCCCTTGTGCCTCTAACCTTGCACAGTACATCGCTCAGGACACAAAGTCCTCCCTTTGGTGTGTGATGTACATTTGAGGAGACCACTTGATTGTGTTTAAAATTGCGAGGTCTGTCGCCAATAACTCTAGTGCGACGTTAGTGATTTGTCACATTCACTCACTGATTGCATCTGAGCTAGCACCTAATCCACCGAACTTCTACACCATACCTGTATGAGAAATTTGAGCCTTGACTCATTAAACGTGCATGTACACGGTGAGCCTTTAGGGGTACCGGAACTAGAACCCTTGACTGGACAATGCCAGCTTCGAGTTTGCGATTATGACCACTCGATTACTGCGATTATAATCGACCTCAGTACTTGACCATGTTTCTAAATCATGAAGTTCGTTGCCGTTAACTCCCCCCCCTTCGTATTGCTTCTAGCGCTAGATTAATTTAAAACTCTCCTGTCCAAATGAACCAATCCATATTTTTTTCAACGTAGCCCAGTGCTCTTTCATTATTTAGTCGGATTCCTTTTTCACGTTCAATATAAATACTCATCAGTATAAATTACAGCTATAGTGTAGAAAAGATGGAAAATCGTTTTAAAAATCTCAAATGACCATATATTATATACTCCTTAGCTGTAATCTGTGCTTTGGAACTCATTAATCTAAACATGCTACTCAAATGAGTTTCTCCAATATGTGCCAATGGAAGTTTAAAATTGCCCCGATTTCTTTTTCTTTCTATTTTTTCACTCTTTCTTCTCTCTTTCGCTGTTTTCCAAAGCACAATTGTTTTCCAACTATTTTTATGCCGCGTGCTTGTTTCATTTGAAAGAAAACGGAGGTTTTAATTAGTAACTAATTTGACAAGATCGATTGGTTGGGCTGACGTGCCAATCGATATGTTTGTCGTGATTTATTTACTGTTTAAATTACACCATCGATTTGAGTCAAAATAGAGGGGACATAGTTATTTTGTTGTTTTTGCTGTTGAAAAATAGTCTTTTATTTAATGGTTGAATAATGATCTTCGTTCAAGATCAAAGTGGTGGAAACTTCAGCATTTTGGACTAGCAAATTCGACTTTCTGATTTTATTTTGATTCTCCAAAAAATGAATTTTACTACTTTTCTCTGGTTTATGAATGTTTGTTTGGGATGTATACAAATCCTCACTGTTGATCGCATCGATCCAAAATTTTGCAGGGAACGATTATTTTAGCCTTTGTGAGTTTCTCATTTTACACATTGTTTCCACAAATGTGAATTACACCGACAAAAAATCTGAAAGAAATTCGCTGCAAACATACACACACATTTCCTTTTTTTTATACATGTGTAACATGTGGAAAGTACATTATTATGTATGATTAAGGTTGTTTTCGGTATTTTTGCAGGTTCGTTCGGTAAATATTCTTATTCAATAATTTCATTTCAAATAATCACTCAATTTAAGTTAACAAAAATAAACAAACTTTAATAATCTATAAATTACCAATTGTAAATTGGTTCAGAGCTGGTTATAGCGCCAGCCACTTGCTTCAAAGGGGTTCATACAACTAATAAACAAAACACTTTTTTGCAAAAATAAGAAGGGAGGGTTACAACAATTCTCTGGGACGAATAATCATCGCCAAGGGGTCGATGAACTGGCGTTTAGCATTATCTGCACTAGTTTCTTTTATTAAAGTTATCTAAAATTCCTATTAATAGTTTATGTATAAAATAATATGTATGTTCTACTTTTAAATTTTATATAATAGTAGCTGGACTATAATGTTACTCAACCCAAACTTGTCACATATATGCTAAGAATTCTTAATAATTCTACTCTCTCCCGAATCATTATTTCGAGTAAAGTATTGCTTTCATTTTCCTTTGTTTCCTTTAATCTTGATCATTAGTGTAAATCCTTCTTCTTCCATCTTCCCATCACCTCTCAGACTCACCCAATTATTGATCCAGTTAATAATGCTTTTGTGGTGCGATGCGTTTAAAGACTCGCTTTATCAACACTAAAATTGTTCGTCCAGGTGGTTAATTGATTCTTATTCTTTCTATTTTAAAAATAATTACATAAAAAAAATTGGAAATACATAACCCTAGTTGAGCTTACTAAATCTTTTCATTTTACTATGTTTACTTTCTTCCATCTTTAAATTGCCTTTTATTCACGCTTCAAATAAACAATTCGTAATCCCAAAACCTTATGGGGGGGGGGAACTTCTATCTTTAAAAGGTGTTTCAGCCTAAATTTAACGCCATACATTTCTTGGTAGCTGTCTTGTCATGCTCTGAAGTGGTGCTTGAAGTTCTTTTGTTATATATTTTATCCTAGGCTGACGAAAAACAGACTAGTTTTTAGAGCTGCATTTTTCCACACACTTGATAAAAAATATACGGAAGTTTTTGAAAATATAATACATGGTTCTTTTTACAAAGATTCTTTTGAGGGAAATTTCAAGTATTTTGTTCACTGGATAACATATTTCGTTGATTGTGTTCCTAATTGTTTGTCTCCGAAATTAAATATTGTGGGTTCCAAATTTCTAATTCAGGGGCTTAAATTCGAGGAAGTAAATAAAATCTTTAAAATTTTAACCTTTACATAATATGCTGTACTTTGTGTGCGTGTAGTTTTCATACGGTGTTCATGCGACAAAAATATTGTAGTAATGTAATTTAAAATAATTCTGGAAGTAATATTTTTTATTCATACAGTGGAATCCCAATCACTCCGCCTATTGTGGACCAAAAAGTGGCTGAATTTGTGAAAATACCGGGTTATCGAGAATGGGATTAAAAAAGAATAAGTGCGAGAATTTTCTCAGAAAATATTGTACTGCACTTGTATGTATTATTTCCTCTATAATACAATAGAAAATAAACTGCCCAAATACTCTTAAAGAAAGGAAAAGTACGCGCTTTATGAAGGCATAGAGTATGCTTAGAACATGAAAAGGAAAATTAATCAATGCATTAATCAACAGTAATTTACCTGATCAGACACACCCCAGAAAAATACTTTATGAAGACTTAAAGCTGTCTTATAATAAAAACTAAAGAACCGATTGCAAAAACTAGCTATCTAGCTACTTTTTTTTTTTTAAGAAATGTGTAAGTCTTTTTGTGTGTTCCGTACTTGCTTCATTTGGAAGACGAAGGAACAGTAAATCCATCACCGACGCGATTTATTCAAAATACTAAAGGCCGGTTTCTACAGCCTTTAGTCGCTCTCTATGTGATATTTTAGGAATTTGTACGGTGTCCTTATGTTAACGACTTCATCATTTTCCGGCATTTTTTTCATGAATTGTGACAACAGCAATAATTTCTGCATCGGATATGTCTGCTCGGTATCGTTCTAGATCTCCTACATGCAAGTGTGACCGAGTTATCCGGACTGCCAGGCTATCGAGTACCGAGTTTTCGAGACTCTACTGTATTTCTGTGTTGAAAGGAGCACATGCGGATTGAATTTATATACTTAGAATGGGTTAGTGGAGAGTTCCTGTTTCCATTTAGTAACTTCACCTCCTATCTTGGGTATTTAGTTTAACATTGCTTTGACTTTGCCTTAGCCCAGTACTGCATTAAAATATTGAGAGTTTAAAAGAAAATAATTAAATGCATTTAAAGTTAAGAAAAATAGGTTCTTTAAAAATAAAGTGCTTTGAGATAGAATATAAAAGAGTGTTGTATAAAATAAAATGAAATTTAAAAACTTTTTTATGTCTAACATTGTGCGCCTTGGGAAACCGAGACGCTTGCATGAGGAAGGACTGAAGGATTTTGAATTTGTTTATGTATGAGTTTTACATTTACCATGTGGTGAATTCCAATACAACGTTATTAATCAGGCCTCACAATGCTCACGTTTACTCACAATGTAATTTAGAATTAAGTTCTCGTTTAAAACTATATCTTTTACGGTGGTTTAAGGATTATTAATCTTTTTTTTTCGTATCGTAATTGCACTTGCAGGTGGAATAAAATAGTTCAATTTCATTTGAATGTTATGAAAAGTTCTATTTTGTAGTTCTCCCTACAATTTATTTATATCAGCTTCTACAGGACAATCCAAACATTATCATTCGTTTCACTTTTTTAATTAGTACGTTTTTTAAGAAGTTGTTTTGGGAGAAAGGGATTTATCAAAATTTAAATGTTTTAAAATTAGAAGAAGTGCTGAATAAAAATAAAACTAGGAAACCTTGTTGTGAGTATAATTTATGAATTTTAGTCTTTTAAATTAAATTGTGTTTTAATGAAAAAATGCATTAGAATGAAATTGTTCAAAAGTTGTTTTATTTAATTAAATTTTATTATGCCTTTTTTCTTTAAAAAAATTAGCTAGCTTGTGTGAAGGAGATTTTATAATTTATCAAATGATTTTAATTCATTCCTTTTGGGCTATAGACACTTATTTTAGAAGAAAGATAAAAATTGTCTTTTTTGACAACTTCCAGTACACTCTAAATCTTAAAAAAATATGCGTGTTTTATAAATGCATCGTTATTTTTGAAAATTTTGAAAGAAAGCGTGCCCAGATTTCCAGCGAGGGATTTTCATATTTGACTCAGTTTAGTCCTGACAATATTTTAGTTGAAAAGTGTCGAGGTTGGCATCACTCTCGATCCATCATTTTGGCAGGAAAAATCCATTCTCTTCTCTCTCTGCTTCTTCTTTTACAACTTAAAAAACGGGCTTACATGTGTGACTGACTGAAAGGGCGAAAAATTCTCCCTTTTCGCTTTTTCTAGTTTACTCTTTTTCAGTTTTTTTCCCTTTTCAAAGCTAAGGAAAGCAGAAGCTTAAATGTCTTAAATCATGATTAGGAAAATGTATTTAAGGATGGTTATAGTATTTCTACGTTTTTTTTTTTAAATTCCTTTTTGAGAATGAAGGTTTATTTTTTTCCCCTTCTCTTTGGGATAAGTTTAAATTTGATACTGATTCTCTATTAATTTTTTTATCGACTGCAAAAAAAAAAAATTATGAGGGAAAAAATACCTCTCCCTGTTTAAGTGAAATAAAAATAAAGTTTTTCATCCTTATTTTTTAAAAAATTAAATTGTTTTTATTTCAAAGATCTTCTTAACCCCCTCCCTTTTCATTCTACTTTATCGTGAATTTTATTAGAATTAATTAATTCTTTCACACGAAAGTGTAAATGCAGTAAGGCAAAAAGGCTGTTGATAAAATGAAATAAAATGACTCAAGTTTTCTTCTGCAGAAGCCGATGAATTTTATCTTTATTTGGTGGCTAAAAGGAAAAAAATAGAGTATAAGATTTTTTATGCTATTTTCACTGTCAAATGAACTGTTGATTTTTCAGGAAAGCTTAATTAAATTATTAAAACTAAATAATAGTTTTGATCCTGAAAAAAGTATTTTATTTCCACATTTTGCAATACCGTAAATTATTCAAAATTATTTTTTTTTACTGAAAATACTTTTAATGGTTTTATCTCGGTGAGCTTTTCATAATGCTTTTTTTTCTTTTTTATTACACCTTTTAATGATTGGATTATAATGTGCTTTATCATGACAAAATAAAAGAAGTTGGGTTGGGGGGCGGATTTTAATGTTATTATGCTAAACTAATCATGTTATTAAAATAGTGGTTAGTATATTTTGCGCTTTTATGATTTGAAATTATTTTTTTCTTTTTATCCCTATCTACATTTTAAAAATACTCGTCATTAATTTTTTTTTATATCAGCAGTAATTAATTCAGTTAAATAGCTTTCTATTTTTAACAATAAATTTAACTAAAACGGTTAAAGAGTTTTTGGAATATTTTACGTCATTATTTAGTACATACATTTTGCAATATATTTTACTAGCGATAAATATAGTGAATAAAAATGTAAATCATATACATTAACCAAATTAATATCCATAATAAAATTTCACATGGGAAATATTCCAAAAATTTACATTTTTTTTAAAGTAAAAAATGTTTGCCGATTGGTATGTGTGTGTGTTAGGATTCCTAAATATAGTTTAAAATTTTTTTTAGAATTTTTTTCAAAAAAAATTGTTTTATTTTTCATGATGATAGACATACCAGTATTAAAAGATTCACATATACACAGTACTAAATTCTAACGTGCTTTTTGTTAGCGTTATATAAGTTTTATGGCTATAATCTTCTTGTATGATTTACATATTTCTTTATTCCATAAGTTGAAAATAATTTTCCCTCTTTATCAGAAATTGAAAAATTATTATTGAACTCTTTATTGAAAAACAAAATAAAAAGAAGACGTGTTTTTCTCTATAAAAAAAGTTTTTTGTGAGGTTGTAATAAATTTATTTATCTCTCTCTCTCATACACACACACGAGAACAATAATAAAAAGGTAATAAGTCCTGTTCATATATTTGGTTACAAATTAGAACTACATAATATATGTAAATTACACATTTTTTTCAATTTGAGCAATGAATATGAACAGTTGTATGATTTGTACAAAAGTGACTGCTCCGCTTCTAGTTTTTACTAAAAAACATTTTATGGAATTTTATTTTGATTTTACATTTTTTTACGTGGTTATGTAGCTTAAACTCATGTTGCGTCACAGTCGCAGAATTAATCTAATCACGTGTTTCCAGCTAATTACCGCATCCGTTACACTGAAGCCGAATTTTAGTTTTTACAGAAGCTTATTTTTAAAAGCACATATTTATCAACAATAATAACGCACAAAGGTAAACAAAATGCCTTTTATTTAAAAATGCCGTTTTTTCAAGAATTTTGATATTTGAAATTATCAAATCCAGTTATCAAATTTTATAATTTTATCTACATTTTACCAAGTGGAGCAACAAATACAACAAGTCTAATGCCACTTTTAAATTCAATGGAGAACGTGTGATTGCATTTATCATGTGACCGTCGTGAATTTAGCCCTTTGTACATGTGACTGTTATTAAAAAAAGCATATACTTGTTACAAAAATATTGATAATTCAAATTATTATTCTGATTGCGCGCGAAGATAAAAAGAATCGAAACATATAATCTATTTTTTGATTCAGCAGAGAGCATCTAAGCACAAAATTGTAACAAAAGAATTAAAATCCGAAATTTTAATGAATTTAATTGGCGAGAAAGTTGTTAATATTCTGATTTATATTAGTGACGGCACACAGCTAAAAGATTAACAGAAAATAAAAGCATTAATTGTGAAAAAGTACGAATCCTCTTCTTTTCTTTGCTTAGAATTTTAAGAAAGGTAAACGACTTTCAGGGCATAAGTTTTCCTTGACATACATAGTATATGGCGTTATATAAAGAATACTTATGCATTTTCGCTCCGGTATAGGCGACATTATATGAAAGGAAGCACAGGGCTGCCAATTCATCACGTACTACACACGGGAAATCAGGGTTGCTAATGGCGAGTTATCTTGAACGTTGACATTGTTGAGATAGTACGTAAGTACCATATAAACCTATATATTATATAATTATAATCTTCATAAGTTATTAATGTATACATATTTTTAATGAATTATACCAATTGACCTTTAAATCGTATGTGTTCATTTATAAATATATATATAAGAATTCATAATTATTTACATCGCCCTTTACAGAAAATGGATGAAATAAACAAATCCACCTTTGAATGGGCTCGAAAAAGGGTATTACTTAACGCCCGCATCCGAAAATGTCGTGAAGGAAAACGTAAAACAACCGAACAATTGGATTCTCTTTCCCAGGAAAGAAGTTTTCCCCACTTCTAACGTCTAACTATAATCACAAACGTATCCCCCCCCCCGTTTATATCTTAAATTTCTTTTCCAAGGTTTTTTTTATTTCATTTTATTTATTTTGCGTTGACAAATTGAATTTTAAATAAGTATTAGATAATATATTTTTAAAAAATCAAGAAAGTGCCTCCGTTTAATAGCTTTACCGGAAAAAATATACTCATATGCATAGAGTAACTATTGTTTTTTACTTAAGAAATGTCGAAAAAGAACTAATAATAAAAAAATACTGTACTTCAAAATATACTCTCTCTCTCTCTTTCTCTGTATATTCCGTCTCCAAAATCCTTCGAGTATAACTGATTATTGCGACGTTAATATTCACTCACTACTATCTGTATAATTAATACATATATGTAAAGAGAGAGACTAATCAATAACATGTTATTATTCCCTTACAAAATCTGCATAAAATGTATTACGTGTTTTCGAAGGTAAATCATTGTATGTATATATGGGCTCTCGCGTGTATTTTTTCTCTCTTTTTATTGATTGCTTGCGTTTTATGAGTTTTAATTAAAGTTTTCAAACAGAGCACGTCATAAGAACATATTTGCCATAATAAAATTTACATGCGATCTCTTAGTAAGCCTTTCTGTCTACTAAAGCGATGTTACGTGGTACTTAAATTATTTATTCCTCTTTTAGTTATCTTCGAATGTTAGTTTGTAAATGTGTAACCTGTGTTTTTATCGATATAATTTAGTTTTACTCGAGTAAAACTGACAGTTTTATCTTTTTATGTCCAATCGATGTAATTCAGTTTTTTTTTTTTTTTTTTGGTTTTCTTTTTTTTTTAAAAAAAAAGAGTGCCACTCAAAAGTTTAAAGGCGATTCATTCCGTGATGAAGTATAATTAGAGTCTGTTTTATGTTCTTTCGGCTCAAGCGTGACGCATTGTTACATTTTGCTTCAAAACTTTTTAGTTTTATCAAAAATTTTCTCATTTTTCAGTAAATAGTTTTTAATGTTAGAGTATTTAGCATGATAATATTTAACGTAATGTCTGGATTACGTGTATTCTTTCGTCTAAACTGTATACTTAAAAACTATACAAGTATGCTAAAAATTAAGTTGCAAATAGACTTATTCGTGGTGATTTGGTGTTAACTTATATACTTTGCTGATCTTATATATTTTTTAAGATTGATAGGTTAAACTCAAGCCCTTAGGTTTTTGTCTGCTTAATTAAATATTTTACTTAAAAAGTATCGCTAAATAGTGTTTGTGTATTCCTCTATGAAATTTACAATTAAAGATAACGTCTAATATTCACATTAGGTGTAATTTCTAGTATATTCCAATCTCTAAGGTTTTTGTCAAATATTTTCTATTCACTTTTTTGCTATAAATACTAATATAAATGATTAAATCGACCACTTTCCCGTATAAAATATTAACATTTTCCCCGTGCTGTATATTTCTGTGTATAAAACGAGAAATTTTGGAATTTTTTTCCAATGAAGGTAAGAGGTCGGCTAATGTAAGGATCAAATAATGTCGGGGGGGTAGTTTTCAAAACGGCATTTTTTAAAAGTTGCCGTCACCCATTTGCCATGGATGTTAAGTCTTTCAACTTTTGGGCTATTTTGAATGGAATTTTTATTCTAAAAATGTTACGTAAATCCTTTAATCAGTGTCAGAATCCTTATTTCCGAGCACTTGAAATTTACATACACTCATCGGATGTCTGAATGTATCTGATCATCATGTAGCGAGTTTTTCTTCCGGGACATGAAACTTAGGTCTACAATCTCGTGCCGTATACAAATTTTTCTTCTCGTTTATTTTCCAAACTGAAATAAATTACCCCAGAAAAAGTATGATTGCTCGGTTGTCAAATGAATGAAAAAAATGTGTTAGTTTCAGACAGAGGTATCAGAAATAAAATTATAATTAGCATTTTTTACCTGCTGGCAAGATTTTCGCTTTCATGGCGACATATATAGAATTCACGTGAATATATATATTATTTTTACAATTATTCACCTTATGTACAGGTTTCGAATTTTGGGTAAATTTTTGAAGAAAAAATACATTGACTAAACATGGATTGACTTATATTTGGATGGATCCAGTGTTTTTCTATATTTCAATAGCCTCTTGAACAGTATTATAATTATTATAGAGATGTTCATTATGTTGGTATATTATATGCTGAAATAGTTCTATCTTTTGTTAAACATATCGAAAACAGTGAGGAAGGAGGGGAGGATGCGTGACTTTGTGTACTATGCTGTATTTTGAAACATTGTACTTTTGTATTGTTTGAAAAAAACGGTTGATATTTGTCAATTCCTATTAGCTCACTCTCTCTATATATTTATTTATTTATATATTTATCTTGTTCAAATTTTCAATCGTTAATACAATATTTTCTATTCATCCAATCAAGCTCAAATAATTTTTTTCAAGCTTGTACTGGGTGACATTTGATGTTAATACAGTTTTTTTTAAATATTAATTCATTAATTTCCAGTTAATTAATTAATTAACGGTTTTCGATGCCAACTTTCATTCGTTTCCATTGTTATAACAATGTAACTGTTAAAACAATGACAAAACTTGGCGGCGAAAACCGGTATTTTAGCCAAACCAGGTGTGCTTTGTTACGACAATGCAGACAAATCATACTGTGTTTTCACAATTCCTATTATTAGTTCACTCTCTCCCTATGTGTGTGTATATATATATATATATAAACAGGTTATTATTTTAAATTTATTATTCTTCCTAGATAGTTATAGATACCCCATTTTCTAATTTTAGATAAAATTACTCTTTTTATATTTTTAAATCATATAATCTTAGTGTCCTTGAGTTAATGGTAGTATGTTTACAATTAATTCTTAATTTATTGTTTCGATTCTTTTCATACTTCTACTTAGTGCTACTTTTCAGCCATTGCTTTAATTTGAATATGTATTTGGGTCCAGAATCTGGCAATAACTTGTTTATTGTACTCAGATTTAGCGCGGGCTCTACGTTTATGTATGCAATTTTAGGTAAATTACCTTCTTCTCATAATGGATTTAGATTTCCTATCCATTATTTTCAATAGGTTTTTGCTCAGTATCATTAACAGAAAGGGGGAAGGTTGGCTGGCCACAAAACATGTTCAAACCCACTTTTATATAAAATATTATTATATATTAGCTGTCCTAAGTCAGCAATATTGATAATATTATAGCATCCATTCTTTTATATATTTTATATTTCACTCTATTATTTTAATATTTCTTATTTCCTTTTAAATTCTGTGGTCTGGTTATCTTGCAATTTTCAATTCTTTTCAGTTTTAATTATGTTTGTTCATCTCTCTCTCTTGTAGAGAAATTTTGATTATATATATATAAATATATGTTAAATTTTCAATCGTTAATAAAACACTTTCTATTCATGTATTCAAAATAAGAATTGACTTGAATTTTTTTTTTATATTACATGTTAATTTATGTGCCACCTAACCTTAACCCTATTTGTCAACAAATAGTTTGATACCAAATTCTCAATCGATTTTATTTTTGTGGATTAACTAAATTTTTGAGATATTCATCCAAAATTACATACGCACAGGCACTTTCTTGTTTTTAGCTCGTAGTTTATTAATGAATTTCATCTTAAATTAAATTTTGAAACGAAATTGAAAGTATAAACTCGGCACAAAAATGCTCTTATCTGCATAAAAACACAAAAACTCTTTTGATGATGACTGGTGCACATCATTTGTTATCTTTTTATATCTGAGATTAAAATCTTCAATCTTCTTGAAATTAATCATTGAACAAAAACCTATTGTTGATTTGTAGGGGGGGAGAAACTAACTCCCCTCTTCTGTGTATCACATGCATCAAATCTTGATGAGCGGTTCCTCCACCCCCGCAAATCACTTAACGAAACAACATTCCCCGGGAAAAAACCCTCCGCAATTAAAACATGGTTCACAATCCCCATCGCTTTGATTCGGGGCCTGAAAGTAAGCCAAGGGAATAAGTGAAGAGATTCAGGGTTAGTTCATAAAGCAAAATAGAAAAACATAAATCTCTCCCGGTGAGAGAAAAGCGGGCTCTATTATTAGATCATTCCAATCCCGGTTATAACGGCACCTGCGTTTTGCTTCCGTCTCTTTGGTACGTTACTTGAAGGGTAAGTCCATAGGCTTTCCTGGTCTTCTGTCTTTCGTATATCGACTCTGAAATTGCTTTGACAGATTTGCCCAACTATTTTCTAGTGATAGATGTAAACGCCAAAAGGTAAGGGTTTCTCGTTTGTTAATGAAGTATTGAAACTCCTTGCGTATATCGAACACGTTTTGGCCTTGTTCATTGTCGGTGACAGACTGTTATGACATAGTGACGGGAATGAAGACTTTAAATTTATGCTGTCGAATGTCTGGATTTATTTAGTTATTTGGAAGGGAAATGTGAATTAAAAGGATATGAGAAAATAGTGAAAATTTTTTAATGACATAAAATTGTCGACAGTTCTGGATTTCACGATCAGTAGTGAATTACTAAATCGTTCAAGAAATTCTCAATTCGTAATATTCTTTGATTCATTCCTATTAAAAAATGGATATTTGTGTGTTAATTTTATCTGTCTGTTTACTATTAACTGATCTTTAAACAGATGTTTACTGTGAATATTGTGCATTTAAAATGTTAATTGATAAGGTTAAACTTTTTAGAGTTTCTAATTAATTATTTTGTTTTATCAAGTTTAATCTTCTATTTATTTAAAATGATACTTGAAATTGGATGTATAGGAAGATACTATACATTTATGTATAGGAAAATTTTTTTTTTAAATTCACGAGAAAAAATATATTTAATGCATATTTATTTTAGAGAATATAAAATACTTTTTTTTATACTAGCCGTTGTGTACTAACTCCTTCCCTTTTAGTGATGGTGCCAACAGTACCGGGTGTTAACTTTAATATTGTACTGTTAAAATGTTAATTCATAATTCATTCACCTTTTTAGTTTTTAATTGTTTTGTTTTATAAAATTTAATGTACTGTGCTAAAATTAGTACTTCAAATTTTAAAAAAGACGTTAATATGAGATGATTTTTAGAAATTCATAAGAAGAAAAATACAATTAATATGGGTATTAATTCTTGATAGAGAAAATACATACTCCTGTGTATACTGCAAATTTTACAGGGTATATGCTGAATTTTAACAATATCTCCTTATTTGTATTAGTTTTCTACAGTGGGTGACAATACGAGTTATTGTAAAATGTTTTATTCATTATTTACTTTTTTCTTCAGTACATGAAATGTGTTGCTGATGCCATTTTTATTTCCTAAATTGCAATTTTATAACAGATTGTTATTCTTGACACATTTTTTAAAACATGATTTAATATTTATTCATTATGAAAGTTGCTATTCTGAAGTTACAGTGTGGAATGGCTTAAAAAACTATTTTGTTTAATTTTATCATTTAAACGTTTGAATCATTTATCATTTGAAAATTATTTACAGAAAAATTTATATCGGTGAGAATTGATCACTATGGCTTATTTGATTATTCTTTTAAAGCTTGGAAAAGTTGTCAATTTTTAAACGAATCACCATACATTATATATGATACTGTACAACATAATAAATACAAAAATGAAATATCAAAATTTAATCACAGAATATTTTCTTAAATAGCGCTTTTTCTCCCTATTCTATTGATATGACAATTCTGAAAGAAAGACTCACCGCACTTTATTTTTAATTTTATTTCTATTATTGAATTTTATTTAATATTAAATAAACTTTTATTGTGTTGCTTTTTTATTCATAAAATTTGATACTTGAGATAAACAAAGTGTTATAATCGCTAATTTTAAACTTCCTTTCTTCAAGACTTTTTCTCTTCATTCTTTTTTTTCTATTTTTCCCCCTTCCTAACCTTTGGAACGATGCCAACTTTCAATTCAGAATTGACTTTTAATAGGCTCATGTCAAATATACATGGATACTTGTTCAAAGCTGAATTAACTTTCAATTTAGTGGGTAAAATTTTTACAATACGATTTTTACCCTATTTTTAAAAATTTAATTCCCTTCACCTTATGAAAAGTTCGCTTGTAAATTAGACTACCTTCTGTCGTGTTGTAGAATCTATATCTGGATGTTTAATTCGTTTATATTGCTCCTTGTTGTGTTTTTTTTATGTTAAGATTCTAATATTCGCATGCAACGATAGATTCTTCTGGAAATCAGTGGAGAAATCTACTAATATTACGATCTATGATGCAAGCGGACTTTTCTCGAAAGATCCGTGAAGCCTATAAATAGGGAGTCTCTTGCCGAAACTGAGTCAGTATTGTTTTGACTAGCGATTAGTTGGTATTGATTTGACCGTGAAGAATCGACCAGCGATTTGTGATTATTTCGGCTGTTGAATATGACAAGCGTGGTTTTCGAATAAACTTTAAACATATTTGTAATTTAGACACTGACAGTTGTGTATGAGAGCCGAAGAAGGTGTGAAGGCCTTCTGAGATTTGTTAAGCGAATTTGAGAATTGCATCCTGTTTTTCAAGGATTGTTATTTGACAATAAATTTCCATCGCTTCTGAATAACTGTTTTTCCCTTTGCGACTGATTGCATAAAATTCTCGAACCTTGATCTACGAAACAATAATGTTATAAATTTATTTAAAAAAATTTTAAAACTATTTTTGAATAGTTAAATTTAAAAAAAATTTTTTAATTATTTTTCAAGATTGAACGAAAAATATTATATAAATTATACTTCGTTTAAACTTAACTGTACCTAATTTTAAACCTGTTTGCAACTGAAATTTCATTATCAAATATCACGCTTGTTTCCCTTCCTGCCTTTTTTGATGATGTATTCCGGTTACTAGTATTTCCAAAAGAACATTCTTATTGTTTTCATTCAGAAATGTTTTTAAGTAGTATCTACTTCTTGGATGAATAGAATGTGTATATTTGAGTGAAAATATGTTTCTGTATTAAAAAATATTTAAAAAAATATAATTTTTAAAATAAAAGAGATGTGAATCGTCATTAAATATTAAAATTATTGGGGCGCTAGTTTAAAATGTATTTATTTAATTTTAAAAAAATTCTCAATTCTGTACTCATCGTTTTTGTCTCGTAATTTTTAATTGTGAAGGTACAGGCTGTTGAAGGTACAGACACTCTCAGTGACTTTTATCTTAAAATGTTGCTTTTCTCATTATTCTGTAAATGTTATGTTTTTTATGTCATTATTTTTTATTTATTTGATACCATTATTCGCCTGAAAAAATTATTTTGGATGAAATGGTAATTGCGTATGATGCCATCAATTAATTTCGTCAAATTAAAAGTCGTAGTCAAATGTTACGAGATGCTGCCAAAAGTCGAAAATCATTCCTACGCATATTGGAACACAATAAAAACGATGCCAGCTTTTGGCGAAATTTTTTGAATTGACAGCGTCAATTGATTTGGCAATATTGGTCGAGGGTATAATTCCTAAGTTCCCATTAAATCTTGGAAAATAAATTGAATGGAACTTGCATGGGAAAAAAATGTTAAAACTGCAGTATCGCCTACTACATCGCCAAATAACCAAAATATGAAAATTCCGATGCGTGCTTATATATTTTTATGTATTCCTCAGCGTGAATCCCAATTTATTTCATCTTCCCATCTATAAAAAGATAATGCTACAAAAGCTGCCGTGAACTTCCTACCGAACTTTCGCTCTGAAAGAACGACTCACAGAAATCTATTATCGTAAAAGAGTCCATTACACTTTGGCGAGATAAGAAACTCGGGATATCTTAAATCACTGATGGCGATCGCAGTATATCTTCCTAAATTATGCATTTCTCGCCAGAGCCATTCCTTTGAATGGAGCTGTAATGGTTCTCGTTTTGCGTGTAGAAGGTCCTGTCCTCTGTAATGAATGTGTCTAACTGCGACTTTTACGGTGCGTTAATCCCGATTTTCGTTTTTACGGCGTCCTTCAGGCGATTTTCGGCTAATTGCGACAGCTTTTTGATATGTGACATAATCCATCGTGAACCTCTCTGCAAACTTTTCTTTGCGCTTCAATTTTTGGTTTTGGCAAAATAAACTGATAAATTATTTTTATACTATCATTTGGAGTTTAAATATATCTTTAAGAAGTCATTGATCATATGTATGATATTTTTTAATTAATGAAATATTTGTTCTATATTTGTTGCAAGATTTAGGAATACGCATATATATTCACGAGCTGCAGATTTTGTGTAAAAAGAAAATTGCCTGGACGTTTCACGGATATATTCACGTTTCGATTTTTAAATTATCTTTTTTTATCCAAGCATTTAAAGATAATTTTTAAAAGAATAAATTATTTTGTGTTGTGTGTTTTGTTAAATGTGTGTTGATTTAACTATGTTGAAATGTAATGATATTATCAAGCATCTATGAAGAAATACGGACGAACAGTTTATCCACTCTGAAGGTTGATACCAAGACTCCGAGTCCTATGCCAAGATACGTTGATAATCCAAAATGTAATTCTCACAGATAAAACTCAAGCGAGCACTAATAACATTTTATTGTTATCTTCCTCTTCGAACTCGATTCACTTCACTTTAAGTGGCGACTTTCATTTACATATGTCCTTTACAGAAAAAGGTTATCAAATCAAACAGTCCATTAAATGTATTTTCCCTGGAGGATTAGTAGAAGGACCCAGAGAGAATCATTTACAAGTCGAACCATAGAATTGATCATTACGAATAACTCTTTAGCTCCGCCATGTCATGAAGTAACCGACTTTGCTATCATCTAAGTAGGGAATAACATTTTAATTTAGTAGTTTTCCAGTTTGTACTGTTTAGTGTATCTCCTTCTAACCTCCTCCATTAGAATGTGACCTGTCAGTTTCCTCAACAAATCTTTAAAAGGGGAAGGACCGTAAAGTCAAAAGTTTAAAGTTACAAATTACCTTGAATTAGTCCTAATGAAGTGTTATTCGTGTCTACCGTAGATAACCCAACTCGTTTATCGAAACAGACTCAAATCCCTTTCTCATAGTGATCGATTAGTACTGTTTCTGAGAGTATCTATCATTTCAAAAATAGATGGATAAATGGATTTTACTAATTTATGTATGTTTTTTTATCTAAATGAGGTTCAGCTTTTTTTAAATTTCTACTTCAAGTGGATGGTGCATTTTGAATACTGATGTCGCTTTTCGTGCTAATTTTACGTTGGACATTTTTCATAAATTAAATTATAGAGAGGATGTAACCATATATGTTAAATATATGTTCTAAATTCCAAATGTTAGAAAAGGCTTGCTCTTTGCGAATACTTTTAGGTGACCATTTCGTTAAATGGCTAGAATCCTGTGGCTAAAATTCTAAGTCCTGGCGTAAGAGGATTCATTTGTCCAATCTACTTCTACCGGTTTAACGGTAACGTGAAGGATGTACTAAAAAGAAATTGCTACTGCTGTGCAATTCAAAATGTGATAGAACAAGTAGGCATTTTCTTTTGTTTTGTTTTTGTCTTTGTTGCAACCAGTAATGATTGTAAATGAAGAATAAATTTTAAAAAAATACCATGTATTTTTTTCTTTGGGTTTTGTATGTTCATCCCCTCATGCTATTTCGAGAACAGATGAATCAAAGCCAAAAATCAAGGGAAAGATCGAGCATTAGCTGATCAGTTAACAACGAAATACGTCAGTACTCAAAATGATGTTCCAATTTGGAAATTATCCGGTCTTTGGGTCATAACCGCTACAGTCGTGTTGCAGGATCGAGTTCTGATGACACTAGGTTCTATCGTGTATTGGGGCTCATGCACGATAAGTCTGTTAAGACTCGAATTCACTTTACCGTGATGGGGAAGTTCTGGAGAGTTGGATAGCAACTGATGTGTTATCCTCATAACTTGACCATGGCTGAGAGATCGAGATTCATCATCAATGACTCTCATGTTTCTGCTAATAACATCATTAATGAATAATCAATAAATTAATTGAGTTGCTATTTTTACTAAGCAATCATGACATATGCTTCCG
Organism: Trichonephila clavata; assembly: GCA_019973975.1. NCBI lineage: Eukaryota > Metazoa > Arthropoda > Arachnida > Araneae > Nephilidae > Trichonephila > Trichonephila clavata. The sequence goes on from BMAO01013826.1 coordinate 144,897, forward strand.
AAAGTGTCTTGGCGATCTTCCTTTACTTTTGGCTGTTACTTTTTCTTTCTTTTCATCCGCCTTTTTCTCCCCTACCCCTTGGAAAAAGAATTTTATTCTGATCACAGATTCTCATTTTTTTCGTAAATCAATGAGTGATTGGCAGAAGAGTCATGTTTGTCCAAGCTACCCAACCAGTCGTCACCGATTACTATAAAATCGTATTTTTGTTCATAAAACATCTGTACATGAAGAGGATTATCCACTCGTAATTTCCATAAAAGGCAAAATGGGATTTTCTACACCTTATACGTTTAAATTATTATTATGTATGTTTCGTTAAGTTAATTTTTATTTTCAGTTCCAAAATATATACTCAATTTTCAGTTTCTTTAAAGTTCTTCAAACAGAGCTCTGTTCTTATTACTTCTCCTTGTAAACAAAATCAATGAGAATAATGACAGAGCTTCCTCCCAGGCGTGTTGCCAGTGTCTTGCTTTGTTGATAAGAATCTAAGGTTCTGTTGTTCTTTGACGCCGCGGAGTGAAATTAGAGCCTCGTCTTGTAATTGACTGTCTGTTGCTTTCTAGTTTTGTTACTTAAACTGTGACTGTAGTCGTTTGCTTGGCACAAGTGAGCTTTTTCTAGATGTCTTTCGCATGTGTTTAATTGTTTGTTGTTGTTTTTCCCATGGGAGACGAGTGCTTATTTTTGCTCTACGATGATTGGGTGATAGAAAAAAACTGTATTTTTTCAGATTTTACATGTGCGTGAAATTAAGAAAGTCTCTTTTTAAAGAAAATAAATAACTAGATCGTTTTACGGAAAAGGTGTAGTTTTTTTAAAAAAAGTATGGCTTTTAATTTTTGTTGTTATTTAAACAAGGATTTCTTAGCCTGGAGTTCTCCAAGTAAGAAAGGATTTCTTGAGATGGTCTGACAAAAAAAATTTTAAAACTGAAATAATTAAACTCTAATAAAAAAAAACGCAAAACATTAGCTCATTTTTCTGTCCTCGAAGTGACATGTTGTGCTTAAGGAAAAAGGCATGTCGAAGTTAACTCAAAAGCAATCTTTTTAAGCCGAATCATCGTAGCTAATTAAAGTTAATCATCCAGTAAATGCGGGCTACAAAAAGTAAAGTGAACAAATAAAAACATATTCTCTCAGTGCTATTTTTTACAGTTACTTCTAGCTTTTAAGTTACCTTTTGTGTTTTAATAAGATAACATTTTACCCAAATTCTCAATTTCTAATGATGGTGCATAATTATATTGTTTGGTTCATAGGGGGGCCGACTTAAAAAAAGTTTTAAAACTTACAATTTGGAACGTTTCGCCGCCAGTGTGAAATAACAGATCGGATTCATTTTAGGTGTGAAAAAAGATAAAGCTTGTCTTATAAAAAAAGAGTTATTATGTTTAATGTAGGAAATGAATTTCTAAGCAAAATTGTAAAAAAAAAAAAAAAAATCTGCATGAACATAGGAGGATGTATTTCCGTACGGTTAAAAGATAAAAGTGTGGATAAAGCTTACATAGAAGGAATTTTTCGAAGCGTTCTTTATTATACTTAAAGATAGGCATACAAGGGATGATGCGTTTTATTATTCTAGAATGAACTGGGTTTTTTTTTTGTTTTATTTGTAGTTATTTTGCATTTGCATTAATAACTCTTGCTTGAGTCCTTCTACTTCCCTACCCACTACTCATTATGTTTATACTTTAACATGCTCATAAGTTGTAATTATAGAATGTTGCGTTGTGAAAATTAATAAAAAAACTACAGTTTTATGTCCCATTTATCTAAACCATTCTCTCCAAAAGCGTACATTAATTTCTTCGCCGTGGTTATGACCATGTTAGCACTCACCCCTAAACCATTTCTTGCATTTATTTTAACAACAAGAGAAAATACATTAAATTATAAATGTTTTAATTCGACTATGATTGAAACAAGATCTTAATTTCTTTTATTTCTATGATATGTTTTATAAAGGAATAAGAAATGGAGAAGTAAAATTCTGTGAAACTCTCTCTCTCTCTTCATTTTTTAAAAGGGCGATTAATAACGCTTATTCTTACATGGGTTAAAACTTAGTTTAATTAAACTGTGAATATTGTTCTTTTTTAAAAGAAATGTAAGATTAATATTAGGTGTCTTTGATATAACTTTAATTGGGTTAACATAACTGAAAGTTGATGATTTGAATAGTCTTGCTCCCTCCGAACATTCCGTAACTCATGTGATTGATTATTGAATAAAAATTTCTTTTCTAGTAATATTTCATCTAGAACATACAACTAATTACACAATGGAATATAACTTTTGTAATCTGCTGCAACATACAAGAATATCCTGAAATGGTTAAACAATTATAATATAATCATGAACTATTTAAGAATTATAAGTTAAACCTTTTTTACCATTAATAATGAATGGAATTACCAAAATTAGCCTCTTCGTCTACATTAACTATCAAGCAAATGATTTTTACAGATCTTCTGAAATGTGTTATGTAAATTGATTCATCAGTGATTTACATTTAAGGCTTTGCTATTCTTAAGACATCCGCATATTCTTTTCTCCTATCCAAGGCGTTTATTATCCTTATGAGGCACCTCTGGGATTCACTAACAATCTTCCCCAATGTTGTCCTTTCCACTTGTTAATCACACAATACTCCATCTCTCTTCCCTTTCCTTAACCTTGCATCTTGTGCATAAATACATTATAATTGCTTACATGATGCAGGTGATTCTTAATGTATTTATCGGGGCATGGTACAATTTGATCAAGTATAGCATTAGTGCCAATGAAACCAACCAGCTAGTGTATGTCAATTATTGTCAACGTAAACAATTCTAATTATTTCATGCAAGAGTTCGTAGCTTGAATCTATCTCTAATTTTGTGTTTCAATAGTCATCTGTTTTATGATGTCTAAAACATTCATAAATAAATTTGAGGCCAGTTTCTTGTTTGGTACTTTGTAAGCACACATTTTTTACATTTAAAATGTTTGTTTTACTTGGCTAATGTAGTACGTTAAATTGTTTGTATTTTATCGGTTTATTTTTATTTAGGCTTTTAACTGTATTGTTCAATTAAATTTGTTTTGAAATGACAAATACAAAGCGAATAAAAATTTGACAACTATTTTTGATGCTGAATAAAATTAACAAAAAATATTCCATAAAAGTAGCTTAGAATTCAATATTTATATTTTTATCATGTTTCAATGTTTAACTTGATTATTATACTTAATTTTTTTAGCTTCTAAAACGGATTATTATATTTAATTTTTTTAGCTTTCATAATCGCATGTTTAATCTTAGATAATGATTTTATTCGTTATTCTTAAATTGATCATTTTAATGACGTGTATAACTTGTATTCATTTTTATTTGGCCGTATCTATCTGTCTATGTAATTTAAGTAAATCTTGCTGCTCTATTTATCTTTAAATTTTATTTTTTAGTTAAAATTTTCTAGATACCTAAATAAAACCATTACTATATTAATTATATTATCTTTGTGAAATAAGATTTGTCTTTGAGGACATTTTCATGCTTTCATATTTGCGTTTTGAATGGTGTTAGGGTACAAATGCTTAAGACTGTCATATAATATTTCACATATATAATGATTTCTTAACTTTTATCTCTCTGCAGTTTACAATTCAATTATTTTCTTTTATAAATTTTTATGTATTTATTAAATAATTCTATAAAGTACTTATAAAGAGCTTTTAGGACGATTTGTGTGAATTAAATCTCCTTCTCTAAAGCCCTTTTTTTATTTTTAAGTTCAAAGAAGCTTAAAAAAATTTATCAAAAGAGGCTAGTAGGATTTCTAAAATCCATTTAATACATTTAATCCCCTGGAGGAGGAAAAAGAGCCTTTTTAATATATATTTATTTTTATTTTATTTTCGAAGTGTTATTTGCTTTGCGAAAGCTTTTAATTCATTACATTCAAGAGTTGACTTAATGTGTTATACTATTTCTTACATCTTTTTTTTTCTTCTTCTTTTCATTCGAAAACTCTTTAAAAAAAATTCGAAGACATTCGGTAATTGAAAATTATCGTATTTTAATTTAATTAACTTTGAAAATAAAACTTAAATTTTGCAGGAATGAAATAAAATATATTTAATACTTCACAATATTCCTAGATACATAATAAATGTAATTTATACCTTCTCAAAGACAATTTGGATTCGTCTAGAAAAGTTTCTACGTAGTAGTATGTGCTGCTGCTCCATTACTTTTTCAATACACGTGTATTGTATTTATTTATTAATTTCTGAATAATTACATATTTCGCTATAATCCATGATAATTTTAAAAATGAAATAAATCCTTTTTCGAGAAAATTTATTGTTAATACTTTCATTTAAAAGTGGTAAAGAGTCTTCTTTTGATATTAGAGATGTGTGTTAAGAGGATGAGATGGAAAATGACTCCAATATAAATATCAAATTCCAATTTTATAATTGTATACAGAGCAGTTTAACTTAATATTGTATTAGTTTTTCTTCTAGTTCACGTCAATATTTATAAATATGTTCCATACAATGTGTGTTCTACAATAATTATTTAGGTTAATATATAACATTATATAAGTTTAAAAATAAGTAGTAATTATTTTTTTTAATTTTGTCTTTTTTAACTAAAAAATGTGCACTTGATGAACATTTTTCAAATTTCATGATTTTAACGATGCATTTTAATTACGGACTATAAGAATTCTATATGAAATTTATTTTAAAAACACCATAATCCCGTACAAACTAAAATTTCTTAAACTTGATTATTTTCTTTCCTCGACACTTTTTGAACATTTTTCTAAAGGGATTCGTGTCTGTTTCTTTACTTTGCATGAATAAATTTAGTTTGTGTGAACAGAAGAGACAGCGCTGATTAAATTTAAATTTAATACCTGAAACAAAATTGAAATTGAATTCATCGTAAAGATTATTTGAAATTTAATTTACTGATTTGTATTTAGTTAGCATGAATATTTTGCTGAAAATACGTATTCTAAGGTGAAGATTTCTTGCTTCTTTCTCATTTTCACGATTTGAGTGTGTTTCAATTAAAAAGACCTCCTTGCAACTAAATGCTTTCATTTTTACCCGATTTCTTATTATTCTATAGAAATTATTTTTGTTTTGTTATTTACATTTTTAAATAACTTATTTTTAATTACTGTATTAAGGTATCTAATTACGTTTGGAACCTTAATTTTAAAAAAAGGGTACAAATGAATTTTTCTTTGTACTTAGCGTAATCTAAATTAGAATATACATATAAAATTGTTTTAAGAATATTATTACATCCAATATTATTTAAGTTAAATTATTTGGAGGAGGGGGGGGGAGATATAATTTTAAAATATTCTTCGTTTATGAAAAATGCTTCTGCTGTAATAATATTTTGCCTGTATATAGCTTACTCTCTACTTAATCTATGTTAAAGAATTCACATTATTTCCAGAGTTACAATCAATTGAAACAACAACTGTAATCTTCTGTTAAAAATTATTTTCTTATATATCAAAATACGAATAAATCCCCTTCTAAGTTATATACAGTATAAGTCCATTAGTCCGGCATCCAACAGTCCGGAATGCCCGATAGTTCGGCATCGCTCCGGAAAATTGTAAAATTTTGGTTTTCTCCAAAAGTGTGTCTTTAAGCAAATAAAAACGCTCGAGAGCTATTCGGAAGTTTTCGGGGCAGTTCGGGATCATCCGGAAGCGCTCGGTATTGTTCGGAAACAATTAGCGGCCGGCTAGTCTCAGCTGTTACAACAAATTCAGGTGCAGTGCAGCTCCGTTAATCAATCACGAAGCGTTTCGCCATTTTTTGTGCGTTGTTGTTTTGTGTCCTTGCACATCACAGTAAACGTAACTTTTGAAACTGTTTATAAAAAAACTGATTTTCGTTTCTAACTGTACAGTGACCATGTTTTCAAAACCTAAGCCTTCGAGTTCAAAAGGAGAGAAACGAAAACACGTAACAATGACTCTCAATCAGAAACTAGAAATCCTCAAACGGCTAGAAAAAGGGTGAGAACAGAAATGTTTTAATGAATGAGTTTAATATTGGCTCATCAACTATTTATGACATTAAAAAAACTGTCTTGGAACCAGGTAAAAAATACATTATTATTATTATATATAATATATTATATAATATATAATACTTATAATTACCGTCCGATAGACCGGAATTTTCGGTAGTCCGGCACCGAGCCGGTCCCGAACGTGCCGGATTATCGGACTTCTACTGTATTTAAAAAATTAGCTGAAGCTTCAAGAACACAGGAAAAAACATATAACCAAATTTTATATAAATGTACAATTACACTTTTTTAGAAAATGTTCGTCATGATGAAAATTACATACGTGTATACAGTTTCGAATTTAAATAGAACTATCAGACTGTAAAATTGAAAAAAAGGATCTAATGGATCTGGGTACAGGAATGAATAGGTTTGAATAAATCATTAAAATAGAATTCGACAGGATAAGAATTTTCTGCATTAAGAATTCCACAAGAACAATGTTTCAACATACCTCACTTAATTTACGATTCGATTCGAATAATAATACATCGCGAATAATTTAACAAAACAAATCTGTTGCCAGATACTTTACATTAACAAAAACGCGGAATCAATGAAAATGAATTAAATGCGTTGCGCAGCTTCAGTCATGATCCAATAACATAGAAAACAAAAAATGCGTCAAATGAGGCAGATTTTTGAAAAATTATATTAAAATATTCTTTGTCTTCTTTTAATATATATATATAGTAATAATTTTTAAAAATATGGGGGATTTAAAAATGATTATAAGAAGTCATCAATTCCTGCTTTTTCAAGGGTTAAATATTTAAAGGTCAAATATTTTATTGGGGAAAAAGTTGGTTATTTTCACAAATTCAAGTTTTAACGTAGTGGATACCTTAAAATATTTTTAAGTGTCTCATAAACGTACCTTAAATAAATAGCAAGAATGTTGAGAAATTTGAACAGTGAATATATTATGCTTTTATAGTATTTCGGGGGGGGGAATCATACACTTTAACACTACAGAACGGAATTAACCCCATGATTACAAGCAAAAGTATAATGTTTAAAATTTGAGATTCTCTTAAAGGCTTATAAGTAAACCGTGAAGTTAACATTTTATTTTAAATATCCCTTTTCACAAGTGAAGATGTAGCTAAAGTTTTTCCTTTTGAAAGCTTTTTGTCTGCACTCAGTGTTCCATCTAGGGATAAGACTGCTCGCACAGCATTGCCATTATAAAACAACACGATCTTTGATGTGAACGTAATTTCTGTCACACGTTATGTTCCTCCAAATTTTTTCAAAATAATTTTTGACAGCCCCATGTACTGTAAAATGAAATGTGTTTCGACTCTGCAATTTCTGACACTGAACTACCAGGGCGCGCGGACCAATGGAGTACAACGCTCGTATTTGAAAAACGCTGAGTGTGTCTGGCGCGCTATTATTGGATGCGTGTTTTTTTACTTCTCAGGATATTATTTTTATAACTTCCCGACGGCGTGGAAGATGATTGACACATCCAAAGGAACGGTTTCCTTTTGTCAAGGTTTCTCTTGCAGAAAAGTTTCTGGTGTAATGGAATTCAGAACTCCGCTTTGACAGTCTTGAAAAGCTATCACTTCATGAATATCTTGTCTCGCCTTACTATAGTACAGCTTCTGTCTACTCGACTGAAAAGACTTCGGAATTTCTATTGCTTTATGCTCTTGTATCGAGTATTCTACTGCACGAGATCTGTTTGGAGTTGAAGGAGATTCTTAAGCTGTTGAGAACGATGAAATTTTTTAACTCAGCTTAAATAACTAAAAATGCTTGAGACACGTTTCTTCGAGAGCACCTATACCCCTTCCCCAATCTCCTAATTAGGGTGTTTCAAATGAGATAGTTATTATACATGTAGTTGAATTTTATATTATAATGTGTTAATTTATGTGGAACTAGCCGTTACCGGATAATGTTGAAAAATATTATTATGACCCTCATCACTTGATTTAATGAGAACAGAAATTGAATTTCTAAAATTGAAGTAGAATATCTTTTATGCACCTGTAACGCCTTCCCCAAAGTGGATTCCCGCAAAACCCATTTTTATTGAATCTCTACTCAACGAAATAAAATTTCAAATCTGAGAGTGTAATAGTTCAAAAACGATAATATATTTATCAATATATCTTCTTAACCACTCGCAACCCCTTAGGGGTCGGCTCTTTTCTTAGTAGATATCTACTTCATGAAAGAACCACGCCTACCACAAATTTCGAATCTATAGGTTCAGTATTTCCGGAGATATCGTGATAAGGAGTGAGTCTCATTTTTCCTACGTTATACATTATATGCTTTGTAATTTTAATTTTTAAGTGAATTCTAATTTAGAAGTTAATTAATATTGAACATTCTAAAAATAAAATTGTTTTTCTCCCCCCCCCCTTCTTATTTCCTTTTTTCACAAAATAATTGCACGTTGTAAAATCGATTAATCGAAACCTGGTGGATTTTTTTAAGAGTTCAAATTTCGTTCTTAAAACTTGACGATGGCTCGGA